>CABHPP010144365.1:13074-42061 GCA_902168425.1 Peromyscus attwateri | reverse complement strand
AAAGGCCCAAAGGCAAAAGCTAGACGGGATAATTAGACTCTGATTTTTTTTTTATAAATAATATTTCAAAATAATGTGACTTAGTTGAAATTACCTGCAGACAAGCTAGACATTTCCTGGCAACAGGATTTTAGGAGCCAGTTTTGGGTTTGGTATTCTGGTTTGCACAGTGAACACCCAAGTGTGCTATATCTGTGGTTCCCTTGGCCTTGACTCTGTGCTAGAGTAAAGTCTGTTCTTTTCCTCTGCATTGAAAGGAGTACTGTGTCCTTTTAAATGTATTCAGAAAAGCAGCACACCATATTGCCTTAGGTATGAATGACCCAGTGTCCCTTCAAATGTTGCCGAACTTAGTGGATTGTCATGTATCTAATTGAAGATTCCCGTGTTGGCAGTGGGTTTGTAACTGTTTTGTTTATAGGGTCTTCACCCCAGGATAATAACTGAAGGTTTTGAAGCTGCGAAGGAAAAGGCACTCCAGTTTTTGGAACAAGTCAAAGTAAGCAGAGAGATGGACAGAGAAACCCTGATCGATGTGGCCAGAACATCTCTGCGAACTAAAGTTCATGCTGAACTTGCAGATGTCTTAACAGAGGTGTGTGAGTAACGTGGCTGTGCATGAGGTGCAGTGCACAGAGATCTCCAGAAATATATCTGTTCTTGGTGTTACACACATAGGGTCTTCACAACAATGCTGTGCAGAGTAAGGGGTTCGGGGTTTCCCTCAGCAGTAGTAAACTAATCTGTCTTCAAAGTGGGAAGATTGAATTGTTACCAGGCCAGGTTTGGGAAGAATAATTGAAACTTTGACAGAAGGATTACTAAGTAGAGACTTAGTTTTTAGAAATAGGTGTCCTTCCATCCCCCCACCCCACCCCCCACATTTATGGGAACTGGTAGTTTGATATGTGTCCTGGTCTGATCAGGAATTCTCTAACACTCAAAGTTGTCTGTTAGTTCTCAGTAAACTGTTAGAAGATGCGGTTGTGCTTGTTTGGGGATAGAGTGAGTTTGAAATAGATTCTCTCTAATCTTAACCCCAGTCCTTACTGTGCCCAGTGAGTTACCTGTGTTTGCAATACAATAATAGTGTTGGTAATTCTTCAGACAATTGCAAGTTGAGGTTTTAGGGGCATAAATCGCTTCAACCTTTACACTTGTCTGAAGATCAGCTCAAGTGTGTCATGTCATCCTTTACAAATTGAATTTATTTAATGTTTATCTCATAGGCTGTAGTGGACTCCATTTTGGCCATTAAGAAAAAAGATGAACCCATTGACCTCTTCATGGTTGAGATCATGGAGATGAAACATAAATCTGAAACTGATACAAGGTAGGTGACAGAATGCTTTGAACTGCTTTCTACCGCCAAGCTGTTCCCCAGCCCTGAGACAGTTTCATATTGGATAAGTTACTGGGTATGATATTTATTCGAAGTAGCATGCACTGTTGAAATGAGGGAGTACTGCGCTGTGTTTGTGGTCAGTGTGATTCTGAAATGTGAGTATCAATAAGCATTTATTGATAGGCTTGAGTACAGTGCATAATGGGAAGACTGCTGGTAATTCAACTTTGTTCAAAGATTCTGACTTGAAAATGTTTCTTTAAGAGAAACATTAAAGTGATGGCAGTCTTTCCTAAGGTAGAAGGTTGTTTTTGTGTGGCTTGTCTTGTATCCTAGAGCATTGCTTTTTCATGTCTGGCCTTAAGTTTAACTACAAAGTTTGCAGACTGTTTTAGAAATTTGTGGACTTGTATGAAAATTATCACTGTAGCAGTTAATTGTTCTTATTTTATTAGTTATTAGTGTGTGTCACTCTCCTGTCTGGAATCTATAAATGGGAGTGGGATAAACTTTCCTGTTTTATAGCTTAATCAGAGGGCTTGTTTTGGATCATGGAGCACGGCATCCTGACATGAAGAAAAGAGTAGAAAATGCCTACATCCTCACATGCAACGTGTCCTTAGAATATGAAAAAACGTAAGTGTACAGCGTAACCCTTGAGGGCAGGAGGGGCCTGACAGTTCCCCACTGTGAGGCAGTAAGGCAAACGTGGGGACTTGGGTTATGTGTAGCTCAGTGGTGGAGCACTGGGCTAGCATGTGTCTGTCCAGCCTAATGCAGTTTCCTCGGGCCGTTAAAACTAAGGTAAAATGGAAATCTCCCCTTTTCTGTGACCTTTTTTTCCTTGTAGAGAAGTGAATTCTGGGTTTTTTTACAAGAGTGCAGAAGAGAGAGAGAAACTAGTAAAGGCTGAAAGAAAATTCATTGAAGACAGAGTTAAAAAGATAATAGAGCTGAAGAAGAAAGTCTGTGGTGACTCAGATAAAGGCTTTGTCGTCATTAATCAAAAGGTGAGAGTTTGACATTTTGAATTTGTTTGTTTCTAAGGTGAAAGCTATTGAAACCGTTTTGTTTTTATTCAGGGGATTGACCCCTTTTCCTTAGATGCCCTTGCAAAAGAAGGCATCGTGGCTTTGCGCAGGGCCAAGAGGAGAAACATGGAGAGGTAAGTGGAGCCAGCCTCACACTTTGCAAGGGACTTAGATTATTCCTTTTGCATTATTCTACATGTTTTTGCATCTTATTAGCATGTATCAGTTGAACAGGATCATTAATTTCATTATGGTAGAAGCAAATGATGTGTTGTGATTGTTTTCACACACATTCCCCATTACTGTAGTCCCTTCCATCCCTACTACTGGTTGCTCCTCTTTCCAAATACTCTATTTTTGTTTGCCTTCAAAAAAAATTTGGGGAGGGGGGCTAGATAACATTTTTTTGCTTGCTTGCTATTTTTGGGTTTGGGAGGGCATGACTTCCAGGCCAGCCTGGTCTACAAAGCAAGTTCCAGCACAGCCAGGACTGTTACACAGAGAAACCCTGTCTTGAAAAAAACAAAACACTTTGATCATGTCATTCTGAAAATGGCCTTCCTAAAGATTGTTGTCTTCTTGAACATAACCGACATGGCTTACTATATTTTCAAATACTGTGCTTCACTGTTACAGGCTGACGCTTGCTTGTGGTGGGATAGCTCTGAATTCCTTTGACGACCTGAATCCTGACTGTTTGGGCTATGCGGGTCTTGTCTATGAGTATACGTTGGTAAGTGTTTTCTTCCTAAAGACAATAGTATTTTGTTTATCAGTGGTTGGATAGAAAATTTCAAACTCACAATCAGATTTTTCTCAATAATTTTTTTGTTTGTTTGTTTATTGAGACTAGAGTTTCTTTGTAACAGCCCTTGCTGTCTTTGTAGACCAGGCTGGCCTCGACCTCATACAGATCCACCTGCCTCTGCCTTCCGAGTGCTGGGATTAAAGGCCTGCGCCACCACTGCCTGGCTTGTGTAGGGCTCTCTCACTGAGTTTACTCCAGGTTGCTTGCGTGAGGGTTATTTACTGGACCTGGACGACTTGACAGTGGCTACACCTTTTAAAGGGACTTCCTCACACGTCTTGGTAGTTCATGTGTATATGAGTTGACTTTAAATTTTAATTTCTTCTGTATCTGTGAATATCCCCTCTCCTCCAAATTTTCTTTAATGGGATGGTGATTGTTTCTTATTACACTATTTACTCTTCCATACACCCTTCCCTATACTCTGCATGATACTCTGTTTTTACTTTTTATATGTGTTAGGGATTTTGCTGTTTTAAGACAAGGTTTTACTGTGTATCCTTGGGTGTCCTGGAAGTCACAGAGCCCTGTCTGCTTCTGCCTTTCAAGTGCTGGGATTAAAGGTATGCAGCACCATGCCCAGGGGTAAGCTGTTCTGACAATGATTTCTTTTCTCCCAGGGCGAAGAGAAGTTCACCTTCATTGAGAAATGTAACAATCCTCGTTCTGTCACATTACTGATTAAAGGACCAAATAAGCACACACTGACTCAGATCAAGGATGCAATAAGAGATGGCCTGAGGGCTGTCAAAAATGCCATCGATGACGGTAAGAACCACACTGGGTTTGAGTTGTGTTCTTGGTGCTAGTCTAAAAGGCATGGCTGAATACTGTGTTCTTTAGTCAGTAATTTACACAGCCAGACACCATGCAAAAGTAAAGTCTTCCTTTACAATGATTGGTATGCTGTTGTTTATGGTATATCATTATGGAAAGTGAGTACAAAGAAGTGATTAAAACTAAGTTATGGTTAGTTGAACCATTTTCCTGTTGGTTGTGGTTGCTGTGTTGTGGCTCCAGAGGTAGGTCTGAGCTGGGGTGCTGCCTGTTGGTACCACACCTACCTAGCATATTTGAGACCCACATGTCCATCTCTAGCACCACAAAAGCAGATAAACTGCATGTAACTAGTCAGTCACAGCGAGAATTCGTAAGAAGTTAGATGCGTCCTGTGCATGTTTCCCTTATGGTACGTTCTACACTGTTTTTTTGTGTTTCCTGTTTTTGTCTCTCTCTCTAACTTAGCATTTCTCCTTCCCTTGTCCACCAGGCTGTGTTGTCCCGGGCGCTGGGGCAGTAGAAGTGGCGATGGCAGAGGCTCTGATTAAATACAAGCCCAGCGTGAAGGGCAGGGCGCAGCTTGGAGTACAGGCCTTTGCAGACGCCTTGCTCATTATCCCCAAGGTTTGGAGATTTACTGACATCTTAGTTTTCTTTGACGGCCTTTGGGCTGCAGACAATTGTAAATGTTAGTTTCCTAAACTGTGTCAAGCCAGGCGGAGTGACTCCTGCCTTTAATCCTAGCACTTGTGAGGCCAAGGCAGGCAGATCTTGGCCAACTGATTTACATATCATTTCAGGCAAGCCCACCCTGTTTGTAGCAAGATAGTCTTCCTCACCTCTGGGTGGGGAGAGTTTAGAAGAACGCCACCCTACCACATCCTGGGATAGGCAAGCTATAAATCTCTGCAGCTTCACAGAGGAGAATGGAGAACAGAAAGGGGGAGGTCAGCATGGAGGTCGGTCACAAAGTGAGGACTAGTGGCCACACAGCAGGGAGGGAGGCTAAGTGGACAGATACCAGCTACGTGGCACCAGCCCAGTAAGCCATTACCTGTTTGGGTTGTTCAAGGAGGAGCTTGCTTTTTTTGTTTGTTTGAGTAAAACTAATGGACATGTGAGTCCCTATTAGGTGCTCAGTAGGTGAGGGTTTATGAGCAGTGCTTTGTTTTGATGGGTTTGAAGTCTATCAGAGAGTCGGTCAACACCTGCCTGTTCTCTGGAAGAGAACATGAATAATGTTCTATCTCATTCAGTGCATGCCGACCACCACCCCATTTACTTACTTGGTGGGGGGCAAGAAGAGGGGGGTATGCTATAGCACATATATGGAGGTCAGAAGACTGCTTTCAGGGAATTTCTTTTTTTTTAGAAATGCTGTTGGTTTAGTGTAGGCTTAACATTCAGTTCTCATTTGTTCACTAGGTTCTTGCGCAGAACTCTGGTTTTGACCTTCAGGAAACATTAGTTAAAGTTCAGGCTGAGCATTCGGAATCGGGTCAGCTTGTAGGTGTGGACTTGAACACAGGTGAGACTGGACCTTATTTGTGGGGTGGAACTAGATGGAGCGAAGCTAGGGAAAGTGGCAGGGACGGCAGGGTCTTGGTGTGCTGCTCTGGTTTGGTACCCGGGCTGTCCTTGTGAGTTGATGTGACAGGGACTGGACTAAGTAGACGGCAGATTCAGACAACGAGTGGGTGTTGTAATTGGTGGAGGAAGGCTAGTGGCATGGCTGTGCCCCGCTTTTTGCCCTGTAACACAGATGTGCACATCTAAAGCAGAAGGCCTGTTGTCGGTACCGTCACTAACTTAATAGAAGAGATGAGAATGAGGAGAGCCAAAGGCCATTCATGTGATGTAGGTCAGCAGGAACGTGCCCAGAACAGAGGGCTGTCCAAACCTTTGCTAAGCAATGAATACTTGATGACTAAATCACTGCTAAAAAGAGATCAACCACACATCAAAGCCAGTTTGGGGAGGAGCAGTGATTGGAAGACTCAGTGGTTACTGGTGGATGAGTAGTCAGTGATAAACAGTACTGTTGGTTTATATTTGAAAGATCCTGACGTTGACATGATGCAGTCCGTAACCCTGGAACTGAGGCAGCGGGAACGAAGCCTGGAAGCGGTCTTTGGCTGCGTAGCAAAACCTTGTCTAAAAAAATGTCTAAATTGTTCCTTGTTTTGAATTGGCAGGGTTTGTTCATAAAATAGACTGGTTTCTTGAAAAATGCATTTGATGGAGGCTGGAGAGAGAGCTGGCTCAGTGGTTAAGTACACTGACTCCTTCCCGAAGACCTGGGTTCAATTCCCAGCACCCACATGGCAGCTCACAACTGCCTGTAACTCTTAATTCCAGGGGATCTGACACTCTCGAACAGATATACATGAAAGCAAAACACCAATGCATATAAAATAAAAATCATTTTTTTAAAGTTTAAAAAGCTGCCGGGTGGTGGTGGCGCACGCCTTTAATCCCAGCACTCGGGAGGCAGAGCCAGGCGGATCTCTGTGAGTTCGAGGCCAGCCTGGTCTCCAAAGCGAGTTCCAGGAAAGGCGCAAAGCTACACAGAGAAACCCTGTCTCGAAAAAACCAAAAAAAAAAAAAAAAAATTTTTTAAAAGCAAAGGGCACCTGATACTACATGATTTCAAGGTGTGGTCTTTTGCAGGTGAGCCAATGGTGGCAGCAGAGATGGGTGTGTGGGATAACTACTGTGTAAAGAAGCAGCTGCTGCACTCCTGGTGAGTCTGAACTTGAGCTAGCTCTTGCGTCATTGTTGAGTTGGACGAGTTGAACGTGTCTGAGCTGTCTTTCTTTCCCTTTCAGTACCGTGATTGCCACCAACATTCTCCTGGTTGATGAGATCATGAGAGCGGGAATGTCTTCTCTGAAAGGTTGAAGAAGTCTACCTTGTAACTGAATCTGTAATACTACAGAATGATGTGGGGAAAATGGTCATTTTTGTCCAAGATTCTAGTGATTTGGAAAAGAATTTTCTCTTCCCGTTTGAAGAAAACGAACAGGACATTTGGCACCTATTCAAAGTTACAATACTGTAAAAAAAAAAAATTTTTTTTTTTTTGCATTGAATGTATGCATACGCTCACAAAGTGGACCCTTTTTAACCCACTGAACAAGATGTTTTGGAGACAATGACACAGAATTACATATTAAGATAAGCGTGTTGTCTACCTTGTTCCTTAAATGTTCTTTGAAAAATTGTAATGGTTTTCTCCTAAACAAGGCATGGTGGTGCATGCCTGTAAGCCTAGCACTTTGGAGGAAGTTCTGCTCCAACTCAGGCTACAGGAGACCCCCAGCTCAGAAGAATCATTTTCTTTTCCTTATTGGATGTATTTTAAATTAGCCAACTAACCCTGTTAAACATGTAAGATTCTTGCCAGTGTGAAACACATCTGGGTAATTTATGGATTTCATAGTGTCTCTAATAAATACTTAAAGGTACTGGATCGTTCATGCTTGAAATAACTGCTAAACATGCTTCCCTGAGAAAAGGTAATTTGAGGTTTTCACATGGAGGCTGGGGCAGGAGGATCACAGTTCTGAAGCCTCCCACAAGCATGAGAACACAGAGGCAGAAACAGTCCCAAGTATAACAGCCAAAAGAAAGATGGCTGAAGAATAAGGACGTCGGGGAAATATCATTTTAGGCTATTTCCAAATCTTTAAACTTTATGCTTTTGCTTCATGCCTGTCACGAGCTTTGTCGTCATATTTTCTCACTGAAATAATCTTGGTTTACATGTATTGTTTGATCGTTTCGGTTTTTCAAGACAGGGATTCTCTAGTTTTGGTGCCTGCCCTGGATCTCTCTCTGTAGATCAGGCCAGCGTCAAACTCATAAAGATCCACCTGGCTCTGCCTCCCCAATGCTGGGATTAAAGGCGTGTGTCACCACCGCCCAGCCCATGTATTTCCTCTGTGTTTGATATACATGCAATCTTCCCAAGTGGAGTGTTGGGGGGGGGGGGCTCAGTATTCTACAGTGAGTGAAATAAAAGGTTGAAACCTGTGGTCATGTGTTACACGGTGTAACTGAACAAAGGGTGGCATCTGAATGGATAGATAGCTATTTAGAAGTGCTTACTTACTGTTCCTACAGAAAGATCAGTTCCCAGCAGCCACGCTGGGCTACTCCTAACCAGCTGCAGCTTCACCACTGTGGGTACACATGCACTCCTTAACATCACGTACACAAAAAATTTCAGAATAGATGAATCCAGTCCGAGTGTGAACAAGACTGGGTGTCAGCCAGTTTCAGTTCATTCATGGGCGGTCCCTACACACCAGCTCCCAAGGAGCGCCACCTGGATCGCCGAACAGCCCTGCCATTGGTCAAAAAAAAAAAATCAGGGTGCTTAGCATCAAGCAAGTGCGCAGGCGCGAGGAAGTCAGCCAGGCGACCGGCTCAGAACAGACGCATGCGTGTTGAGTCCCGGCTCCAGCATGGGTTCCTCGCTCCCTCTCTTGTCTCTGCTGTGGCTCCTGTCCAGTCCCAGGCTTCAGCTAGGTCAGTGTGCTGCTCTGTGCCTGTTTCCCCCATCCCTGAGCACCCGAAAAGGGACTGCACCCAGCCTTTCAGATGCTGTCCCCTGCTCGGAGGGTTTTTTGCGGGATCGCGGCTGCTTGCTGGGGCTGGCCACTGTGAAACTGCCCTCGGGTTTTTAAAGCAGGGTCTCGTCCGGTAAACAGACCTGCCTGGGCCGCCGAGTGCCGAGTACAGCATGCTGGATTTCCTGTTCTCCGTATCCCACTTCCCCATCTTCAGCTGGTGCACTCATGTGTGATACAAAGCTTTTATTTGTAGAAAGTCAGCTTTGAAAGCTCAAGATCACCAAGTCATACACAAAACTCCGATGTCACCCCTTACAACTAGGAGTACTCTATCTGTTTAAATGCACAATTTTTTTTTAAAGATTTATGTATTTATTATATATATAGTGTTTTGCCTGCATGCCAGAAGAGGGCACCAGATCAAATTATAGATGGTTTTGAGCCACCATGTAGTTCCTGGGAATTGAACTCAGGACTTGTGGAAGAGTATTTAGAGCCCTTAACCTCTGAGCCATCTCTCCAACCCCCCCCCCCCCTGTCTTTTAAAAAAAAAAATTTTTTTTTTCTTTTGAGACCGAGCTCACTCTATCCCTGGCTGACCTGGGACTCACTGTGTAGAACAGGCTTGGCCTCTATCTGTCTCCAACCCCAAGTGCTGGGATTAGAGGTGTACACCACCACAAATGGACTTTAGCAAAAGTGGCGGGAGTCCTTTTATTTTTCCTTTATGTGTATGTGTGCCGTGTGTGTGTGTGTGCAGATACTGGCAAAAGATAGAAAACTTAGCCTGGTCCCTAAAGATATTTTTAAAATTTTTGTTTGTTTATATTGTAATGTTTGGTATTTAATTCCTCTTTAATTTGAGATTTCCCTATTTCCTCATTTCCCCTCTTGGAATTATTCTTGAAATGGATAGAATTGTGTCAGAATCAGAAGAGAGCTAAATACAGTACCCTGAAAGGCTGGGTGTGGTCACTCATCCAGCTCTTGAAAGGCAAAGGTAAGCAGATCTCTCTGAGTTCCAAGCCAGCCTAGTCTACACAGTGAGTTTCAGGCCAGCGCAGGGTGAGAGAGAGTCGGGGATTAACTTGTTGCCAAAAACTAAAATAAGAAAAAGATCTAATTTAAAGTGATGGATTGAGGTGTAACTCAGGTTGAACACCACCTAGCATGTGTGAGACCCTGGTTTCAATCCCCTGTAGTGGGACACACACACACACACACACACACACACACAGAGTTCTTAAACTGGGACAAGGTGGCATATGCCTGTAGTATTAGCATTTGTGAGGCTAAGGAGAGAGGGTCCCTTAAGTGAAGGAGCTGGGACAATTTTTGGGTTTTGGGTTTTTATCAGAAAAATCCCTAACATACATATTGTGGGGCTGGTTCAGTTGCTTAGCATGAAGCCTGGGTCCCATCCCCAACATCTTATAAACTGGGCAAAATGGTACACACCTGTTACCCTAACACTCAGAAGTTGAGGCAGGGGAGTAAGGAGTTCAGCGTCATCCTCAGATATGTAGTTCTAGGCTAGCCTGGGCTACATGAGACCCTGTCTCAAAAAGAAAGAAGAAAAAAAGTAAGTGTTTGTCAGGCAGTGGTGGCGCATGCCTTCAATCCCAGCACTCGGGAGGCAGAGCCAGGCAGATCTCTGTGAGTTTGAGCCCAGCCTGGGCTAGAGTGAGTTCCAGGACAGGCTCCAAAGCTACACAGAGAAACCCTGTCTCGAAAAACAAAACAAGGGGCTGGAGAGCTGGCTCAGCGGTTAAGAGCACTGGCTGCTCTTCCAGAGGTTCTGAGTTCAATTCCCAACAACCACATGGTGGCTTGCAACCCTCTATAATGAGATCTGGTGCCCTCTTCTGACATGCAGGGAGAACGTTGTATACATAACAAAATTAAAAAAAAAAAAATCTGGGTGTGTTGGTGCACACCTTTAGTCTAAGTACTCAGGAAGCAAGAGCAAGTGGAAGTCCATGAGTTCGAGGTCAGCCCAGTCTACATAGTGAGTTCCAGGTGAGACAGACCTGCATAGTGAGGCCCTGTCTCCACAACAATAAAAATTTTGAAAAGAAATAATGAGGTAAGTGAAATTTCATCTACGTATATTTGCATGCATTACTCCTACCTGTCTTGTTCTGCAGGAAGTACCCAGGCTCCCACCATGGTACAGCTGCCGGGTGGGCGATTTTTGATGGGGACAGATGCTCCAGATGGCAGAGATGGTGAAGGGCCTGCCAGGGAAGTGACAGTAAAACCCTTTGCCATTGACGTATTTCCGGTCACCAATAAAGATTTCAGGTATTGCAAGGGTTTGGGGGGGATGGGTAGGTGGGTGGGTAAGGGTTCTTTCTAATCTTTTCTAATTCTAATCCATTCCCAATATTCCTATCTCAAAAATAAATAAATCTTGATACAAGAGACAATTGTAAGATGTTAAATAGAGGCCAGGTGGTGATGACGCACGCTTTTAATCCTAGCACTCGGGAGGCAGAGCCAGGCAGATCTCTGAGTTCGAGGCCAGCCTGGGCTACAGAGTGAGTTCCAGGACAGCCAGGGCTACACAACACAGTGAAACACTCTCTAAAAACCAATAAAGAAAGAAAAGATGTTAAATAGACAAGTATCTTATAAGCCACAAAAGATATTATCTCAGTTTTTATTTTTTAAATTCTATATATGAGTGTTTTGCTTATCTGTTAGTATGTGCACCCACATTCATGTCTGGTGCCCCCAAAGGTAAGAAGAGGGTGTCAGATTCCCTGGAACTGGAGTTACAGAAGGTTGTGAGCTGCCAGGTAGGTGTTGGGAATTCAGCCTGGCTCCTCGTTAAGAACAACAAATGGAGCTGGGCATGGTGGCACACATGTTTAATCCCAGCACTCAGGAGGCAGAGGCAGGCAGATCTCTGTGAGTTCGAGGCCAGCCTGGTCTACAGATCAAGTTCCAGGATAGGCTCCAAAGCTACCCAGGGAAACTCTGTCTCAAATAAATAAATAAATAAATAAATAAATAAATAAATAAATAAATAAATAAATAAATAGCTCACAAGACTAGAAGTCAAGGATCCAGGCTTGGTGTTGTACACCTTTAATCCCAACAGAGGCAGGAAGATTTCTGTGAGTTACGGTCTACATACCAAGTTCTAGGATAGCCAGGATAGAAAGACCTAGAAATTCTATATAAAAAGACTCAAAATAACAACAACAATAAAAAGGGCTGGAGAGGTGGCTCAGTGGTTAAGAGCACTGGCTACTCTTCCAGAGGACCCGGGTTCAATTCCCAGCACCCACATGGCAGCTCACAACTGTCTGCAACTCCAGTTCCAGGGGATTTGAAACCTTCACACCAACGCACATAAAATAAATAAGTTAAACAAGTTTTTAAAAAAAAAAAAACAACAACAATAGAACACAGGTGTAGAGAGATGGCTCAGCAGTTAGGAGTGTTCCAGAGCCAAGTTCAGTTCCCAGCACCCAGATCAGGAAGCTTGTAACTCCCTGTAACTTCAGCTCCAGGGACTCTCAAGCCCTCTGCTGGCCTTCATCGGCACTGCATATATGTGGTGCATATACTGCCACTCCACATACATATAAATGACGAGATAAAATATTTTTTTTTGGGGGGGAAGGGAGAACGGGGGAATCTATGGCGGATATGTAAAGTTGAATTATATTGTAAAATAAAATAAAATAAATTCAAAAAAAATATTTTTTTAACTTAAAAAAAAAATAGAACTAAGCCAGGCGTGGTGGCACATGCTCTAATCCCAGCACTGGGGTTGGATGGGGGGAGGCAGGTAGACCTCTGTGAGCTCAAGGCTAGCCTGCTCTACATAATGAGTTTTAGTCCAGCCAGCAATACAAAATGAGACCCTGTCTAAAAAAATGACACTCACAGAACTAGAGTTGGTTGTGGTATTACACCCCTGTAATCACAACACTCAGTGGGCTAGGGCAAGGGGATTGATAGGAGTTTGGACTATATAAGGAACTCCGGGGGGGGGGGGGGGGGGGTTGTTGTTGCTGTTGCTGTTCTCAGGGGGTTTTTGTTTTGTTTTGTTTTATTTATTTATTTTTAATTATACTCATGATATTCATTAATTACACTCATGATATTAATTACATTTGTGGTATTCATTGATTATATTCCCAGTATTCATTCAATAATTATATTTATGATATTCATTAATTGCATTAATTGTATTGATTTATTACATTCATGATATTATGTCCTGATACTACTGTCCGTTTGTGGGGCTTTTCCATCCCACAAAACAGAAACTCTGTACTTAGGAAATCATTGCTCTATATTCCTTTCTTCTCCATCCTGAGATAACGTCTGATCTTGCTGTCTCTATGAATTTGTATATTCTGTATATTTCATGTAATACAATTCTATAGTATTTGTCCTCTTTTTTGAATTTAAAACATTTTATGTACAACTGCAGGAGAAATAATACACAGATAGCCTGAACATAAAAACAGGTTATAATTCAAAAGTCTAGGGTTATTTTAAACAGTAAAGTGGGAAATCCTGTTTTTTAATGAACACACATATGGAACTTCCAGGAGTGATGGCCCACATTTAAAATCCCAGCATTCTAGAGGCCGAGAGACAAGAAGATGGAGAATTCAAGGCTATCCTGGTCAGCCTGATACTCTTAGCTTAAAAAAAAAAAAAGAAAAAAAGAAAAGGGCCAGTCGGTGGTGGCGCACGCCTTTAATCCCAGCACTCGGGAGGCAGAGCCAGGCGGATCTCTGTGAGTTCGAGGCCAGCCTGGGCTACCAAGTGAGTTCCAGGAAAGGCGCAAAGCTACACAGAGAAACCCTGTCTCGAAAAAACCAAAAAAAAAAAAAAGAAAAAAAAAAGAAACGTAAAGAAGAGGAAGAAAGAAAAAAAAAAAAGAAACTAAGTGTGGTGACACATACTTTTAACTCTAGCACTGGGAAGGCAGAGGCAGGAGAATGTCTGTGAGTTGGAGGCCAGCTTGGTTTACACAGCAAGTTCCAGGCCAGAAAGACTATACAGCAGTGGTTCTCAACCTGTGGGTTGTGACCCCTTGGAGTTGAGTGACTCTTTCACAGGGGTCACCTAAGACCATTGGAAAACACAAATATTGCCATTACAGTTCATAACAGCAAAATTACAGTTGTGAAGTATCGTGAAGACAGTTTCATGGTTGGGGGGTCCCCATAGCATGAGGAACTGTATTAAAGGGTCGCAGCATCAGGAAGGTTGAGAACCACTGCTATACAGTGAGTCCCTGTCGGAACAAAACAAAACAAAAATCCCCACAGAACTATATACTCAAAAGAGGGGTTTCTACTAATGCATATTCTAATTTTACAGAAAGGCTGGTCAGGTGTGTTAGACACGAAAAATATTCTTGGTGTTGCACAAACACACAAATTGAAAGTAGTGTGGCAAGGTAATTCTTTTTGTAAAAAGGACGCACAAGCCCCAAACCAGACTGGCAAGCACGCTCAAGTAAGATGGTTTTTTGTCTTTTGTGTCTGATGTTCATCATGACTGCATCTCATCCACTTTGTAGGAGTCAGACTTCACACCCTGATTCAGGAATTGAGTCCTTGAAGGCACAATTATTTTAATGGGAAAAAGAAAGAAAAAGAAAAAAAAACTACCTTTCATAGACAAAAGGAAAAAAAAACCTTTCTCACAGGTGTCAGATTAATTTCTTGAAGCTTGTGAAAACTCTCGCAGGATGAGAAACACAAGGCTCCCTGGGGCAGAGGATGGAAAGGACCTTGGGGATGGGCATGGAATCCTAGCCACTGAGCCAAGGGAACTCTCTCTTCCCAGGGAATTTGTCCGGAAGAAAAAATACCGGACTGAGGCTGAGGCCTTTGGGTGGAGCTTCGTCTTTGAGGATTTTGTCTCCCCGGAGCTTAGAGATCAAGGAAATCAGATGCCGGTGAGAGAACCTGGTCTCGGGGTAGGGGAGTGGGGGGCCCCGGGGGGATGAAGGTGCCGGGAACTAGGAATGGGGTGGGGATGGAGGTGGAACCTGGGCAGAGTCTTCTGAGGGAGAGGGGAGGGGTCATCCAGGTACCCTTGTGGAGGATCAGACTTGGGGGCCCAGTGGAAGCCATAGAGTATACCTACAGCTCAGTTAACCGGAGCAGCCAGGGTGGTAACAGCCAAGCCTGGTAATGAATGCCTGGAGGTCCTGTTACTTGGGAGGCTGAGGCAGGATAGCAAGATCAAGGCCAGCCTGAGCAGTTCAGGGAGACCCTATCTCAAAATGGAATTGTTAAAAGGGGGCTAGATGTAGCTCAGTGGCAGAGGGCTGCCTACCAGCATGTGCAGAGCCCTGGGTCCAGTCCCCAGTACTCAGGGGGAAAAGAGAGGGTGAAGGTCAAAAGAAAGAAAAAGCTCTATTCCCCTACTTTGGCTTTGGGTTTTTTTTTTGGGGGGGGGTGTTTTTTGGTTTTTGTTTGTTTTTGAGACAAGGTTTCACTATGTAGACCCTAGAGCTCATGATGTAGACCAGGTTGACCTTGAACTCACAGAGATCCTCCTGCCTCTGCCTCCTAAGTACTGAGAGTACAGGTGTGCACCACTGTACTGGGTTTATGCAGTACTGGTGACCGAACCCAGGGCTTCATGCATGCTAGGCAAGCGCTCTGCCAACTGAGCTACATGCCCGACCCCAGACTATCATTTTAAAATTATTCCATCCATAGCCAGGTGTTGTGGAGTATACATTCAATTCCAGACTCAAGAGTCTCCAAGTTGGTAGTCAGCCTGGTCTGCATAGTGAGTGCCAGTTCAGGGCCATCTAAGTCTACATTGTGAAATCTGTGTCACAACAAAACAAAAGACTCCATCCACAGCCCATAGTCTGCGTTCCCCTTCCAATAGCAAGTCAAGAAGGGTCCTTGGCTGGGTCAGATTGTCTTGCCCTCATACTGTTTCTCTCTTTGCAGTCTGTTCTCTGGTGGCTACCAGTGCAAAAGGCTTTTTGGAGGCAGGTGAGTATTGGTTCCTTTGCCTCATTTTCTACTACTGCTGAGTTTCATTCTGGAAATTTGTTTTTCCTAAACCCCTAGTTCCTAAAAACACCAGGTATACTGAAGTCATTTTATCTGTTTTGTTTTCGAGACAGGGTCTCACTGTGTAGCCCTGACTGGCCTGAAACAGGCTATGTAGATCAGGCCGGCCTCGAACTCAGAGATCTGCCTGCCTCTTCCCGAGTGCTGGGAGTAAAGGCGTGTGTCACAACGCCTGGCCGGGAATGCTGTTTTAAGGAGTGGCTAGGGCATTTCACGAATAACCCTGTTCCTTTTGCTCTAATTCTTTTCCATGGTTCCTACTGCACTCTTTACTGAAGAATCCTTTTGTCTCCCTCCTCCTTCATGGCATCTCACTCTGTAGCCCAGGGTCCTCCTTCCTCAACCTTCTGAGTACTGGAATGACAGGTGTGTGCAACCACGGTTCCCGTTGTGTCTTCTATAGTTCTCACTCACCGATCCATCTTTCCCGACTTCCTTCCTCTACCTAGTGGTAAAAGCTGAACTGAGTCACCCCAAGCCAAGCCTTTTTCAGCCTTTCCCTGGATCCCAGATCTCACTTCCCCCTGGCTGTCAGCCTGCAGGTCCCGGCTCTGGCATCCGAGAGAAACTGGAACTTCCGGTGGTACACGTGAGCTGGAACGATGCTGGCGCTTACTGCGCATGGCGGGGAAAGCGGTTGCCCACCGAAGAAGAGTGGGAGTTTGCGGCCAGAGGGGGCTTGAAGGGTATGTGTGTAAGCATTGCAGCTAGGATGGAAAGGGATCCTGGCAGTCAGGAGCCAAGGAGTACCACAAAGTCACCGTAAGCATAGCCGCTTGCAGCCCTGCTCCAGCGAAAGGTTTTCCCATTGTAACAACTCTGCTCCAGCAGGGGAGGGTTTCCCCTGCCAGCTTTGCTCAGGTCCCCTGGAATGTAACAACTCTGACCCGCTAGGGTTTCCCCAGCGAGAATGTTTCTGCTCCAGCTCTGGCGAAAGATGTTACTGCTTTGCTCAGCTCTGCTCCATTCCTGCAAAAGGTCTCACCCAAACCTCATTCAAGAGATTTATTAGGAGTGAGGAATCCAGGAGGGCGGCTGCCTCTGCCAAGGTGGAAAAAGGCAGCAGCAAACTGAATAGGCACAGAGCTTATATGGTGCTTCTTAGGGGCGGAGTTTTTCCAGAGTGAGAATTGGTAGGATTTCAATCCCTGAGCTTGGACAAGCTCAGACATTGGCTGGATTTTGTGCTCAGGGATTGGCTGGTTTCATGCCCAGGGTGGTTTTCCTACTCAGGGATTGGTTGTTTTTTTGTACTGAGTTGGTCAGGGATAGAGTGCGTTTCTTTGGCTCTGGTTTCAGGGCCAAAGTGTGTTTCTTTCACTGGCTCTGGGTTCAGGGCCAGGGTGTGTTTCTTAGGGTGACTACAGTGTGGATGCCAAGGCCATTCTCTTACTCATCTTCCTGCCCTTCCCTGCACTGGGGCTTGAACGGGTTGGGAGGGTCCGAGTCATCTACAGTAGTGATTTTTAACATAGGCAAGGGGCCAATTGCTGTTCTGTGGTTTCATGATCCAGTGTAGACCAGTCACTTACAACATGACATAAAAAGAGTCACAGATGTTTGTGAGCTGCCAGATGTGTATACTGGGAACTGAACTCACATTCTCTGGAAAAGCAGCAAGATGCTTATCTGCTCAGCCATCTTGAAGCCCTAAAAAATGTTATTAGAAAGCTGGGCATAGCGGCACACACCTTAAATCCCAGAACTTGGGAAGCAGAAGCAGGAAAATCTCTGTAAGTTCAGGGCCTGGCCCTGGTAGAGAGAGAGAGAGAGAGAGAGAGAGAGAGAGAGAGAGAGCTGGGTGGTGGTTGCACACGCCTTTAATCCCAGCACTTGGAAGGCAGACCCACACTAAGTGCTTCTGTACTCTTCATGAACACAAGGTTATGTCAATAGTCAGTTTATTTTATTTTATTTTATGGTTTTTCAGGACAGGGTTTCTCTGTGTAGCTTTGGAGCCTGTCCTGGAACTCACTCTGTAGCCCAGGCTGCCCTTGAACTCACAGAGATCTGCCTGGCTCTGCCTCCCGAGTGCTGGGATTAAAGGCGTGCGCCACCACCGCCCAGCCAATAGTCAGTTTTCAATCCTGGCAAATGAGGCTGCTTCCTGCCTGTTCATGATTGTACTTTAAGTCCAGCTAACGAGTCCCTCGAGCCTTCCCTCCATGTCTGTGTGTCCCTCCGCCACACTCAGAATGACAGGGCCGTGGTGTCCAGCGTATAATGTAAGTCTGTCTGTTGCTTCCCAGGTTGGGGGAGGACTATGATGGGATGAAAGGAAGTGATGTCAGTCACCCTTTCTCACCATCTCCTGCCTCCCTGCTGGTTTTCTCACTTTCTACTTCTCACCCAGTTCTTTCTTTTTTGTCTCTTTGCCGTCCTGCAGGCCAGGTTTATCCATGGGGGAACCAGTTCAAGCCAAACCGCACCAACCTGTGGCAGGTAAGACCAACCCCCTCCTCCTTCTCCAAGCCTTGACTGAGCCCTGCAGAGGTACTGTTTCAGTCCCTGGTGGAACTCAGTGCTGTATGGAACACTGCTAAGGCCACGGACAAGGATGACAGTGCCTAGTAGGGCCTGGGGAGACAAGTTGTCCTCCCGGGACAAATCGCAAGCTCAATGTCTTCCTGAGCAGCTGACTCAAAAATGGAACACAGGGCAGTGGGAGCTCACGCCTTTAATCCCAGTACTCAGGAGGCAGAGGCAGGCAGATCTCTGAGTTCGAGGCCAGCCTGGGCTACAGAGAAAGTTCGAGGACATGGATGCTGGGAACGGAACTCAGATTCTCTTGGGTCCTTTCAAGCACAGTGACCCAGTGCATGCCATTTAAAAAAATATTTATTTATTTTTATGTGCATTTGTGTTTTGTCTGCATGTATGTCTGTGTGAGGGTGCTAGATCCCCTGGAACTGGAGTTACAGACAATTGTGAACTGCAATATGGGTGCTGGGAATTGAACCCAGGTCCTCTGGAAGAGCAGCCAGTGCTCTTAACTGCTGAGCCATCTCTCCCGCCCTCAGTACATGCTCTTAACTGCAGAACCATCTCTCCAGCCACTCCACAGTATTTTTGGGGACAGGACATCTCAGTGGGAGATGGAGCTCACCATTTCAGCTAGACTGCCTAGCCAACCAGTCCCCAGGATCTGCCTGTCTCTGCCTCCCCAGAACCGGAGTTACGGATGCATGCCACTATACCCAGCTTAGTGGGTTCTCAGGATATGAACTCGGGTTCTCATGCTTACACAGCAAATGCAGACCCGTTGAGCCATCTCCCCAGCCCCTGAACCCCAGTTTTGCTGAGAAGAATAATGAAATTGAACTAATCACATCAATAAATATAGTGTATTTAAGTCAAAGCAGGAGATATGGGAGAGTATGGGCTCCAATGCCTCTATCCCGGGCAAGGGATGTAGAACATAGATGGGTGGAGACAGCGCTCTTCCCAAAGCACCCTGTAAGGGAAGCTGAGGTCACTGTCCTTCCCCCCTGAAGCAGCAGAGTGGAGCGACCTGGTTTTCCTCTGGGTGGTTATATGTGTATGGGTGTTTTCCCCACATGCATATCTGTGTACCACTTGTATGCCTGGTGCCTGAGAAGGTCAGAAGAGGGTATCAGATCCTCTGGAACTGGAGGTGTAGTTGGTTATGAGCCACCCTATGGGTGCTTGCTAGGGTCAAAATCAAGTTCCCTGGAAGAGCAGCCAGTGCTCTTAACCGGGGAACCGTCTCTCCAGCCCCCAAAAAATGCTTTTCTTTTTCTTTATTTTATTTTATTTTATTTTTTGTGGCAAGGACTCATTTTGTATCCCAGGTTGGTCTGTAATTCACAGTAACCTCCTACCACAGCCTCCTGAGTCTCGACATGCACATCATACCCAGCTTGAATAGCTAGCTTTCTTTTTAAAAGAATGTATTTATTTTGCCTTCGTGGTGGCGCACACCTTTGATCCCAGCACTCAGGAGGCAGAGGCAGGAGGATCTCTGTGAGTCTGAGGCCAGCCTGGTCCATGTGGTGAGCTGGAGCACCTGCCTTGGGACAGGCTGATAAATCTTTCACTTTCATTGTTCTTGTCAGGGAAAGTTCCCCAAGGGTGACAGAGCTGAAGATGGTTTTCATGGACTGTCACCAGTGAATGCTTTCCCCCCACAGAACAACTATGGTAAGACCTCCTGTTGTACAGTGTCTGGCAATGTGGCAGAGAAAAACTCTGCCCCGGCCTGTCCAGGACATTTGGTGGAGGGGGAGAGAGTCCCCTACCTCCCCATCTAATGACCTACTACTACGCAATAGGACTATATGACCTCATGGGCAATGTGTGGGAGTGGACGGCATCCACCTACCAATCTGCTGGCCAGGACATGCGTGTCCTCCGGGGGGCATCATGGATCGACACAGCAGACGGCTCGGCCAATCACCGGGCTCGGGTCACCACCAGGTAAGGGTCTCAGGTCAGGGACCACAAGCCTCTGTGGCCATGGCTGAGGGTGTAGATGCTGGCCTTCCGCACCCCAGCCCTTTTTTTCACTCCAAACCCTTCCTGGTCCATCTCTTTCGGTATCTAGTTCATACTCCTTACCCTTCTTGCGTAGCCTGCCTCCACTGAAAGTTGTAAGAGAAGCAAACCAGCACTGCTGACCATGGGAAGTAAACATGGGTCCCCAAGACAGCCTGGGGACCCCTTCCTGAGACTCAACAGCAGTAAGGGAACTGTCCGGCAACCTCATGCTCTAGGCTCCCTTCTCACATGGAGCAGGCAGAGGGAAGGAGATGGAATTGCACATCAGTGGGTCACAGCCAGGAGACTTGAGTTATGCTACTCCTCAAGCTGCTGGATGCACAAAAACAAAAACAAAAAAAAAAATCCCTGCTTAAAGCCATTTTGTCAGGGAGGTGCTGGGACTGCTCATGTAGTGATCGGCGGTGGCTCCCCATCATAGAATTCCAGTCTTCCGGACTTCTGCTTCACTCACCGTAGATTTGATTTGTCCGGCCTCAGCCATGACTCCTCAAGCTTTGTTGTAGCTAAGAGCTTTACATCCTGATCCCTAGGCAGCAGGCAGAGAGAGAGACTGGGCCCGGTGTGGGCTTTTGAAACCTCAAAGCCAACCCCTAGCAACACACTTCCTCCAAGAAGGCCACACCTACTCCAACATGGCCACACCTCCCAATCCTTCTCAAATAGTTCCACTCCCTGATGACCAAGCATTCAAATATATGAGCCTATGGGGGCTACACTCATTCAAACCACCACACCAACTCTCTTCTCAGCAGACCCCATCCCAACAGTATGCACATTCTCTCCCTGCTCTACTACAGGATGGGCAACACTCCAGATTCCGCCTCAGACAACCTGGGCTTCCGTTGCGCTTCCAGCACAGGCCGACTGAAGGAGGATCTGTGAGCCTCCACGCAGGGATGGAGAAAGCCCCACTGAGTAGTACTGTGTCTCCCTGACCATGTTCCAGAGGCATCCAGATACCGAGTTCTTCATCAGCCTGCGGGTGGCTTCTCTTTGAGCCCCTTCTCTCTGGCAGACCCCTTTTAAGGGCAGAAGAACGCTCAACCCAAGAGGCGACTATCATAGCCTGGAAGAGGAAGGCCAGGATGGTCATGTCCATGGCTGGGAGCTGGGTGTTTTCTCGGAAGTGTATATTAGGGATAAAGGAACCAAACACTCTAATATCTGGAGTCATTCTCCAAAAGACAGCGATTGAAAAATCACAGTGGTGGTGCACTCCTTTAATTTCAGCACTTGGGAGGCAGAGGCAGACAGATCTCTGAGTTCGAGGCCAGCCTGGCCTACAGAGCAAGTTCCAGGACAGTCAAGGCTACACAGAGAAACCCTGTCTCAGGGAAAAACAACAACAACAAAAAATCTCTTCCTTTTGCTTTCTTCCTATCTTATTCAGCTTTCACTTAATGCTTCTTTTTGTGTTGGTGCCTAAAGGCCCTCTGAGGGAACCCCTAGCCTCCCTGTGGGTTGTTTGAAACAGCGTGCTCACCAGGTGGCAAGGCTGGTCTCAAACTCTCAGCCCTCTGAGCTCAGCTTCCTGAGTGCTGGGATTAAACACAGTGCCGAAGTATTAAAACGCTCTGGTAGAGCAAATAATTTACCAGGTGACGCTGTGCATTGTGGGAGTAACAAGATCCGTGCTCCTTTGGGAAGACAAAGGTCAGAGACTTCTCCTCTGAGCCTTAATCATGGAGGGGCTTCCGTGTACCTCTGCAAACATGTCCCTGGACAGACTGGAGCCCATGGTGTCGCTGGATCTCATGAGGTCAATAAACTGCATTTGTGTATATGATGAGGTCCACTTTTTTTTAAAATGTTGTTTGAGACAGGGTCTCATGTAGTTCAGGCTAGCCTCAGACTCCTTGTATAGCCAAGAATGACCTTGACCTCCTGATCACCCTGCCTCCACTTCCTCCATTATCGATAACCTTGGGCCCATAAAGAAACTGAGACGGGCTGGAGAGATGGCCCAGCGGTTAAGAGCACTTGTGTTGGTGGTCCCCAACTCTCCGCAACTCATTTCAGGGCATCTGTCGCCCTCTTCTGGCCTCCACAGGTACTGCATGCATGTGGTGCTCATAATAAACAGGCGGACAAAACACACATGAAATAAATACATCAATCTAAAAAAGGAGAAAGAACCCAAGACCGTGAGAAAGGTGCACAGTAGAGAAGCCAGAAGGCTGGAAGCTCCTAGTGCACACGTGCTCTCTGTCCTTCCATCCCTGCCTGACACGGCCTCAGCTGCGTTGGATTTATTTATTTGCTTGTTTATTTATTTATTTGTCATACCGGAGATCGAACTCGGGGCCTTACACTCACCGCGGAGTTACATCCCCAGCCCTATTTTTAATTTGAAACATTCACCACTAAGCTGCCCAGGCTGGCCTGGAACCTGGGGTCCTACTGCTTCCGGACCACAGGCGCTTGAGCCACCACCCCCAGCCCCAGCTGTAATTACTGCTGTTTAATGGGAACGCCCTGCGCTTCTAGTGGGGAGCTTTTGAGAGCACAGGGTAGGGCCGCCTGCTCCGACACAGAGGCCTATTTGGGGACACCCCACAGTTCTGGGGGTGTCCGCTGTCTGCCTCCCCCTGTGCCCCGATACCCCTCAGAAGTCCTCCTCCTCGGCCAAGGAGAGGAGCACTGCCTTGGGTGTGTTCTCGAAGAGGGCAGCCCGATTCTGCTGCTGCCCTTTCTTCACCCAGTGGCCGTATATTCGGAAAGCGTAGGCGTCGATGAGCCTCCGTAGGGGCCTCAGGGCGTAGGGGTCCCGGATGACGATCTCCCTGGTTACGGGCTTCACCCGACGGTACTGGTAGTAGATCTTTACCGAGGCCAGCACGGTTAGACAGATCACCTGCAGGAGGGAGCACTGAGAACCCGCAGCCCAGCTTGACAGAAAGCCCACGGTGGCTTTGGGGACGCCCTTCAGGATGCTCCCTATTTCCAGACCACACCTGTCGCTCGGGATTTAGGCTAACAAGGTCAGTGGGCTGACATTCCCTGCAACCAGAAATTTGATTTGGAACAGTGGATACAAGAAGAGGGGCAATTTGCCCGGTGGCGGTGGCACATGCCTTTAATCCCAGCACTCGGGACGCAGAGGCATGAGGATCTCTGAGTTCGAGGCCAGCCTGGTCTATAGGGTGAGTTCCGGGACAGCCAGAACTACACAGAGAAACCCTGTCTCAAGAAACAAAACAAACAAAAATAAAAAAAGAAAGAAAAAAAAAAAAACCCTGGCTTGAAAAAACAAAAAAAAAAAAAAAAAAAAGAAAAGAAAAGAAAAGAAAAGAGGCAATTCTAGAATCCTCCATAGTTTAAGGCTCCGGGAGCCTGGGGTCAGCAGGTGTAGGAGCGAACAGCATCCTCCCCCCAGACCCCTGGGCCAAGGTAAGTTTCAGTACCTTGAACTTGCCCCGGGGACTGAAGTGTCGCACTTCTTCCACAACGTACTGCTGGAAGAACGGGTGCGCCAAGGCTTCCTCTGCCGAGCAGCGGTCCTGGGGTTTCACCACCAAGAAGCGAGACACCTGTGAGAACAGAAGGGCGCTGAGGATACCGGGCAGCGTTTTGGAGGACACAGGGTGTGATGGTCAGTCCTCATTGCCAGCTTGGTAGGATTTAGAACCACTATGAAAACAGATCTCCGGACGTGTCTGCGAGGGGTTGGTTAGAGAGGTGGAGGTGGGAAGCTCCACTCTAAATGTGGGTGGCTCCATTTCGTGGGCTGGGGTCCTGGACTGAATAAAAAGGAGAAAGTGAGCTGAGCACCAGCATCATCTCTCTCTGCTTCCTCACTGGATGCCACGTGGTCAGTCTCCTCACACATCTGGAGCCATAAAGCATGAGCCGGAATTAAACCTTCCTTCCTTAAGCAGCATTTTTTTTTTAAATTTATTTATTTAGCTGGGCAGTGGTGGCACACGCTTTTAATCCCAGCACTTGGGTGGCAGAGGCAGGCGGATCTCTGTGAGTTCAAGGCCAGCCTAGTCTACAGAGTGAGTTCCAAGATAGCTAGGACTGTTTCACAGAGAAACCCTGTCTCAAACAACCAAGGAAAAAAAATTATTTATTATATATACAGTGTTCTGCCTGCATGTATGCCTGCATGCCAGAAGAGGGCACCAGATCTCTTTAAGAATGGTTGTGAGCCACCATGTGGTTGCTGGGAATTGAACTCAGGACCTCTAGAAAAGCAATCAGTGCTCTGAACCTCTGAGCCATCCCTCCAGCTTCTGAAATAGCTTTTGCTAGGTCTTTTGTAGCAGCAATGAGACAAATTTCAGAGGGGTCCCTCCTGGAGATTCCTCCACTCTGGGGTATGTTCCCGTAAGTGGGGTGTTTGCCTCTCCCTCGACATTCAGGGAGCTGGTGGGCCTGGCCTCTCACCAAGTCTTTCACTGTGTCTGAGTAGTCATCCCATTCTGGCGAGCCAAACTGGTATTTGCCATCCATGATCATCCTTAGCATCAGCATCTGCTTTCGGTGCCAGAAGGGTGGGGAGCCAGCCAGCAGCGTGTACATGATGACCCCAGTGCTCCACCTGTGGGGTGGCAGGGTCTCAAGTCACACTTAACCTCATGGGTAGGGGAGGCATGCAGGAGCGGCTGGCTATAGTTTCTGGTTTCACTGGGGTCGGGCCACAGTTGGGACCACCCCCCCACATCTGCCCAGATCACTCACATGTCCACCTCCTTCCCGTAGCCAGGATGGCTATCGTCCATGGAACACTGGATGATTTCAGGGGCCAGATAACTGGGAGTCCCGCAGACCTCTGCAGGAACAGTCATTATCAGGACAGGTTGACAGGAGCCCTCGGGAGAAGCTACCCAAGAAAGCCAAGAGATGGGACAAGAAGAGCATTTGACAGGACTCTCCTATTCCACACCTGAGGGTGGCATCAGGGTACACAGGCTCACAGAACCACCTGTGGATTCCTAGGTCCATTCAGGCACCTGGCATGGCACTCAAGCTGTGGAAACCTAGGTCAACGGCGTCATAGGGAGAAGACTTGAGTCAAGAGATACCTAGCCTCTGAAGTAGGATATTTTTGGGATTAATTTTTATTTTAAATTGTGTATATATCTGTATGTGGATATGTACACATAGATAAAAATGCCCAGCAACCAGAAGAGTCTGATCCCCTAGAACTGGAGTTAGAGGTGGCTTTGAAAGTCTCCCTAGGGGTTGGGGATTTAGCTCAGTGGTAGAGCGCTTGCCTAGCAAGCTCAAGGCCCTGGGTTCGATCCTCAGCTCAAAAAAAAAAACAAAAACAAAAAAACAAAAAAAACCCAAAGAAAGTCTCCCTATGTGTTCTGAAACTTGGGTCTTCTACATAAGGAATACATCCTCTTTTAAAAAAAAATCATAGATATGGGTATCTTGGCTACACTCATATCTGTGTATCATATGTGCCCGGTGCCCAAGGAAGTCAGAACAGGGTATGGGATCCCTTGGAATTGGAGTTACAGAGAGTTGTGATCAGCTGAGTGGATGCCGGGACTCGAACCTAGGTCCTCTGGAAGAACAGCCTGTGCTCTTACTACTGAGTCATTTCTGGGATTTTTTTTTTTTTTTTTTTTTTTTTTGGTTTTTCGAGACAGGGTTTCTCTGGGTAGCTTTGCGCCTTTCCTGGAGCTCACTTGGTAGCCCAGGCTGGCCTCGAACTCACAGAGATCCGCCTGCCTCTGCCTCCCGAGTGCTGGGATTAAAGGCATGCACCACCAACGCCCGGCCATTTCTGGGAATTTTTTTAAAGTGTGTGTGTGTGTGTGTGTGTATTGTGTGTATGTGTGTGATGTGAAAGCCAGAAGTTAATGTCAGGTGCCTTCCTTGATTGCTCTCCCTCTTGTTTTTGAGACAGGGTCTCTCACTGGCCTGGAGCTGGCTGATTCAGGTAGACTGGCTGGCCAGCAGTCCCCAAGGATCCTCCTAGCTGCCTGTCCAGTGCTGGAGACACATGGGCTCTGGGGGTTCAAACTCAGGTCCTCATGCTTCTGTACCCTGTTTTACCCACCAACCCATCTCCTCAGCCACTGAAGTGGTAGTTTTTATTCTGGGGAGACATTCGGGCCACTTCCATCCCTGAGGCCATGGTACCAGACCTCGGAGCCTCTCTCCTGGCTGCAGCTGGCAGGAAAACCCGAAGTCTGTGAGCTTGATGTTCATGTCGTCATCTAGAAGGATGTTCTCCGGCTTCAGGTCCCGATGGACAATGTTGAGTTTGTGCAGGGTGCTGATCACCTCCAGCAGGGCCCGCATGATCTTCCTGAGGAGGCACATACATATGCAATGGTTTGTTTTTATTTATTTTATTGTTGTTGTTGTTTTGTTGTTTTTCGAGACAGGCTTTCTCTGTGTAGCCCTGGCTATCCTGAAACTCACTCTGTAGACCAGGCTGGCCTCGAACTCAGAGATCTGCCTGCTTCTGCCTTTTGAGTGCTGGGACTAGAGGTATGCGCCACCATGGCCAGTTGGATGTTTCCTGCTTGCTAGGCAAACACTCTAACAGCTGAACTATTTTTACTTTTCAAAACAAGGTGTCACGTGCAACTCATGCAAGCCTTGAACTCATGATCCTCCTGCCTCAGCCTCCCTATTGTTGAGATTACAGACATTCATTACCAGTCAGTTTTAATTTTTTGTTTTGTATTTTACTGTAGGTACTAGGGATGGAAATCAGGGCTTTAAACATTCTGGGTTAGCACTGTACTACTGAGACACACTCACCCAGCCCATGTCCATTGGCTTTCTTTGCTTTTTGTTTGTTTGTTGTTGTTTTTACAAGATAGGGTTTCTCACACAATAATCTTTTTTTTTTTTTTTTTGGTTCCTGTCCTGGATCTCGTTCTGTAGACTGTGGTGGTATTGTGTTCCCCAAAATATTGTGTACCCTAATAAACTTATCTGGGGTCAGGGAACAGAAAAGCCACTAGATACTTAGGATAGGCAGTGGTAGCACACGCCTTTAATCCTAGCATTCCAGAGACAGAAATCCCTCTGTTCAAGGATACAGCCAAGCATGGTGACTCACGCCTTTAATCCCAGAAAGCGAGCCTTTAATCCCAGGGAGTGATGGCTGAAAGCAGAAAGGTATATAAGGCGTGAGGATCAGAAACTAGCAGCATTTGGCTGGTTAAGCTTTTAGGTTTTGAGCAGCACAGTTCAGCTGTGAACGATTCGGATATGAGGACACAGAGGCTTCCAGTCTGAGGAAACAAGATCAGCTGAGAAGTTGGCCAGGTGAGGTTAGCTGTGGCTTGTTCTGTCTCTCTGACCATCCAGCATTTCAACCCAATAACTGGCCCCAGGTTTGTTTTTATTAATAAGAACTTTTAAGATTCCTGCTACAGTAGACCAGGCTGGCCTCGAACTCCCAGAGATCCGCCTGGCTCTGCCTCCAGAGTGCTGGGATTAAAGGCTTGTGCCACTGCCACCTGGCCCAAGACAGGGTTTCTCTATGTATCCTTGGCTTCCTGGAACTCGCTCTGTAGACTGGGCTGGCCTCAAACTCAGAGATCCACCTGCCTCTGCCTCCTGAGTGTTGGGATTAAAGGCGTGCACCACCATCACCTGGCCTGTTTTTATTTTTGTTTTTTTTTTAAATAGATTGTATTTATTTATTTAATGTGTGTGTGTGTGTATGCCTGTGTGTACATATATACACCACATTCATATAGTGATCAGGTGGTCAGAAGACGTAAGATTCTCTAGAAGTACAGTTACAAACATTTGTGAGCCACCCATAGGGGTGCTGAGAACCGAACCTGGGTCCTCTGAAAGAATAGCAAGTGTGCAAGTGTTTAATGCCAACACTCTGTAGGTAGAGAGGCAGCAGATCTCTGTGAGTTCAAGGCCAGCCTGGTCTTCATATTAAGTTCCAGGCCAGGCGGGGCTACATAATGAGACCCCATCTCAAAAAAACAAATATAAGAGTAACATGTGCTCTTAACTGCTGAGCCATCTCTCCCGGCACACTGGCTTCATTTTTGATTCTAGAATTGGGCAGAACTTTTACCATATGACAGAATTGAGTGCCGCCCTACACATTACTCTTCCACTCATCGGGGGAAAGAGGCAGGGAGGCCAAAGCCCACATACCAACCTCACTACGGGCAATGGAGGATCCAGGATAGGCTGGGACAGTCTAGATGGAGGATCCAGGATAGGCTGGGACAGTCTAGATTCTAGACTAGATGAGCCAAGGAGCTAGGAGATCACAGAAGCCAGCATGACCTCCCACCGGGCCTCCTGCCAGACCACTACTTGGAGAAGGGATGGAGATGGCACATGCCCCTTACCTGGTTTCCTTCTCAGTCAAGGTGACCTTCTCAGTGAGGTAGTCAAAGAGTTCCCCTCTCTTCATCCTGTGGGAACAAAGTGTTCCTGACCTGCCCCCAGAATGGTGTTCCCACCCTGATGCCCACAAAGACTGGGTGGGCTGTTCCTCTGAGGGAAGGAACCCCGGGGAGGGAGTGGAGGAGTTGTCTGGGAAGAATTGAAAGAAAATCGAGAGGCTGAGAAAATGCAATGTCCCTGCCTGTGGAAGTGCATGGCACCCTGGGATCTGTCAGCGCTGGGAGTGGGGGACAGGCATCGAAGGCTCTGGCCCAGGACCCCAGATCAAGAGGACTTAGGAGGCCCGGTGGTGGTGGTGGTGGTGGTGGTGGCGGCGGCGGCGGCGGCGGCGGCGGCGGCGGCGGCGGCGGCGGCGCACGCCTTTAATCCCAGCACTCGGGAGACAGAGGCAGGCGGATCTCTGTGAGTTCGAGGCCAGCCTGGGCTACCAAGTGAGTTCCAGAAAAGGCGCAAAGCTACACAGAGAAACCCTGTCTCGAAAAACCAAA
>CABHPP010144365.1:0-12974 GCA_902168425.1 Peromyscus attwateri | reverse complement strand
AAAGAAAGAAAGAAAGAAAGAAAGAAAGAAAGAAAGAAAGAAAGAAAGAAAGAAAGAAAGAAAGAAAGAAAGAAAGAAAGAAAGAAAGAAAAAGAGGACTTGTGAATTTCTATCAGGAAGCAAACAGAAAGGGTCAAGGGTCAACAGTGTAAGTGTCAGGGAAGCCAAGTTTGCCCCCGTACCTGAGAAGAGCCACCGGGTGGCGACATAAACCCGTAATCCTAGTACTTGGTAAATGGCAGCTGGAGAATCAGGAATTCAAGACCAGCCTCAGCTACATAGTGAGTTGGAGGCCAGCCTGGGCTACATGGAACCCTGTCTCAAAACATAGAAACGGGGGTTGGAGAGATGGCTCAGCAGTTAAGAACACTTGCTGTTCTTCTGGAGGACCTGGGTTTGGTTCCCAGCACCCAGGTCAAGCCATTCCTGTCTATAACTCGAGCTCCAGGGGATTCAAAACGGCCTCTGGCCTCCCCAGGCCCCTGCACTCGCTTGCACATACCCACAGGCAGATACACACACACCTACATATAACTGAAGATAACAAAGATAAATGGTTTAAATAATGGAGGGACAGGCCAGGCCTGGTGGCGAAGGCCTTTAACCCCAGCACTTGAAAATGCCCTATAGGCTTATCTGCAGCTGGATTTTAGGGAGGCATTTTTCTCAGTTGAGGCTCCCTCTTCTCCAGTGGCTCTAGCTTGTGTCAAGTTGACATACAACTAGCCAACACACGGTGTCTTTACTCCTCGGTAAGTCACAGTTAATTTAAGGACAGGATTTACGTGAGAAAATGATGTTTGTACTGTTGAAACATTTCCTGTTGTGGCTGCTGAGCCCTTCAATATTTTCTGTTTCCTCTCTTCTCCTTATTACTTATATAAGAATTTGAGATCGGGTCTCACACTGCTGCCCAGGCTAGCCTCGAAGCCATAGCAATAATCCTCCTGCCTCACCCTCCTGAGTGCTTGGATTATAGGACTGTGCCACTGTGCCCAGTTTTATCTTTTCCTATTTAACCACAGGATGGGCTCCTAGGCTCCCTCCCCGCCCAGCTGCAGCCATCCCTGCTGTATCCACAGGGTTCTGTCCTGCATGACCTTTTGGGGGCAGCTCAAATGTCTTTAACCTTTAGAGAGGTGGTTTGGAGAAGCTATTTTTACTGGTGTCCCCAGGTGCCCTACAGAGTAAAACTAGATGGCTCTAGCAGCGACCACGTTCTAGATCAGAAAGCTAAAAAGACTGAATTGAGTGTTTTGGGGGTTTTGTTTTCTGAGACAAGGTGTGGCACAAACCGGCTTCAAACTTTTGATCTTTTGCCTCAGCCTCCCAAGTGCTGGCTTGGGAGGTGCAGATATATGCCACCACCAAGCCCAGCTTTGAAGAACAAGCTCCTCCCCTTCCTCCCCTCTACCCTCCTGTTCTCCCTCCCCTCCCACCCACCCCTTCTTTTGTTTGTTTGTTTGTTTGTTTGTTTTTGAAATAGGGTCTCTGTATATACTCTGACTGGCCTGGAATTCACTGTTGACCAGACAGGCCCCAAGATTCACCATCTTCTGCCTTCCAAGTGTTGGGATTAAAGGCCTGCACCATCATGCCTGGAGGAAATTTTTTATTTTCTTGCTTTCTTTTCCCTTTCTTTCTTTCTTTCTTTCTTTCTTTCTTTCTTTCTTTCTTTCTTTCTTTCTTTCTTCCTTCCTTCCTTCCTTCCTTCCTTCCTTCCTTCCTTTCTTTCTTTCTTTCTTTCTTTCTTCCTTCTTTCCTTCCTTTCTCTCTCTCCCTCTCTCTCTCTCTCTCTCTCTCTCTCTCTCTCTCTCTCTCTCTCTCTCTCTCCCTCCCTCCCTCCCTCCCTCCCTTTCTTCCTTTCTTTCCTTCCTTCATCAGCATCATAATCATTATTATTATTTGGGTTGTTTTTTTTTTTTTCCCCCAAGATAGGGTTTCTGTGTCCTGGAACTCACTTCAGGCTGGCCTCGAACTCAGAGAACTGCCTGCCTCTGCCTCTCAAAGGCATGTATCACCACTGTCTGGTCCATTTTTTTCAAACAGAAACTGATCACAAGTCTCCAGTGCACAGTTCATATGCACTTTGTGTAGTTATCATTGCTCCATTTTGTTTTTTTGAGACAGAGTCTTGTTGTGCAGCCCAGGCTGGGCTGATACTCCCTGGCTGGCCATGAACTTGAGGTCACTCTCCTGTCTCCGTTTCTGAGAGCTGAGACTACAAGAGTGTGCCGCTATGCCAGGTTTGTGTTCATATTTGATGCTTAGTGACAAGGACCTCCTATCCCTCATCCTGTTGGTGCAAACACAGTGATGACACCGGTCTTTGAACAACAAAATGTCATCTCACCACTGGCTTCTCCCTTCCATACTCCCTGCAGCCTCTTCCCACTCTTTCCTCCCTCAGCTCATCCCCAGAGACCAACTAGTACCAGGGCTGGTGGTCATGCCTGTCATTTCAGCACTCTAGAGGCTGAAGCAGGAGGATCATGAGTTCAAGGTCAGCCTGGGCTAAGAGCAAGTCCCACAGCAGTCTGGCCTTCATAAAGAGGTGTTGCAGGGCTGGAGAGGTGGCTCAGAGGTTAAGAGCACTGGCTGTTCTTCCAGAGGTCCTGAGTTCAATTCCCAGCAACCACATGGAGGCTCACAACCATCTGTAATGAGATCTGGCACCCTCTTCTGGCCTGCAGGGATACATGCAGGCAGAATACTGTATACATAATAAATAAATAAATCTTTAAAACAATTATTAAAAAAAAAAAAAAAAGAGGCCGGGCGGTGGTGGCGCACGCCTTTAATCCCAGCACTCGGGAGGCAGAGACAGGCGGATCTCTGTGAGTTCGAGGCCAGCCTGGTCTACAGAGCAAGATCCAGGAAAGGCACCAAAACTACACAGAGAAACCCTATCTCGAAAAAAAAAAAGAGATGTTGCCTTCCAAGAAAAGAAAGGAAGAAAGGGCCATGGTGCACACCTTTGATCCCAGCACTCAGGAGGTACAGATCTCTGTGAGTTAGAGGCCAGCCTGAGCTACAGAGTTCCAGGATACAGAGTTCCAGGACAGCCAGAGCTACCAGAGAAACTCTGTCTTGAAAAACCAACCAACCAAACAAACAAACAAACAAAAAAACATATAGTCTAAGAAAAAAACAAAAACAAAAACATATAGTCAGGGGTTGGGGATTTAGCTCAGTGGTAGAGCACTTGCCTAGCAAGTGCAAAGCCGGCCCTGGTTCGGTCCTCAGCTCTGGAAAAAATATATATATAATCCAATTGAAACCAGGCATCTTGGCACAGCCCTTTAATCCCAGCATTTGGGAGTCAGATGCAGGCGGATCTGTGTGAATTTAAGGCCAACTTGGTCTACATAGCAAGTCCAGAGCTACCCAAAGGACCCTATCTAAAAGAAATTTTTTTTTAATTAAGAAATAAGCTGGGCAGTGGTGGCACACGCCTTTAATCCCAGCACTCGGGAGGCAGAGGCAGGCGGATCTCTGTGAGTTCCAGGCCAGCCTGGTCTACAGAGTGAGATCCAGTAAAGACGCCAAAGCTACACAGAGAAACCCTGTCTCAAAAAACAAAAAACCCCCAATATATACACAGACACAGACACAGACACACACAGACACAGACACACACACACACACACACACACAGACACACACACACACACACATAAAATCCATCCATAAGTGGTATTCTAGATTTCAAACCTGGCAGAGTAGCCCTGAATCAACTGTTGATTTTGGTTGGTATTTCATCACAGGGGTTGGGGAACTGATGCTGGCCCCCTGACAACCTGGCAGGGACCCGTGGAGGGCTTCCTAAGCCCCAGGGTAATGGTGGCTCCAGGGTTGGGTACTTACAGGTCAAATACCAAGAAGAAGAAAGTGTTGGTCTCGTAAGTGTCCTTCAGCTGTACTGAAATGGAAAAGGCTAGCTGGTCTCAAGGAGCAGAGGGGCCTTGGCAGGGGCCACAGGGCACAGGGACCAGACAGGCTGGCTTCAAAGGCAGGAGTGGGAATGTGATGGTGTTCTAGGGCAATCACTGAGGTGTGGGAAGGACCTCTTCCTCATCTGCACCCACTTCCAACCTGTCTATACCCACCCTGTCTGAGTAGTGAGGGTGGCACCTGTGGCCTGGAGCAATGGACTGACAGAGCCACGGAGCATTAGGTGAAGATGGATGGGTATAGCCGATCACAAGATGGCTCCTATGCCCCGACTTGGGTTGTTAGGGCAGAATCACTACAAAGCACACGGCCATGGCTTGTGCCAAGGGTAGGTAGTGGGGCTGGGAGGATCTACTCACTGATGTTGGGGTGTCCCGAGACCTTCTGCAGGATGTCCACCTCCTTCAGTGTGGCTTCCCGGAGCTCCTGCACCTCCTCAGGGCTGAAGCTGCCTCCGCCTGTGATGTCGATGATTTTTACTGCATATTCCTGGCATGTAGGTTTGTGGATACAGCGCCTGACCACGCTGCTGACTCCCCTGTGGGCAGAGAACAGATAGATGGTCTCGGGACCCCACTCTTCAGGGGAGTCCCTTACCAAAGGCAGGACAGGGACTAGAGAGAAAGCTCTGCAATCAAGAACACTTGTTGCTCTTTCAGAGGACCTGGGTTCAATTCCCAGCACCCACATAGCTACTAAGAACCGTCTGAAATTCCAGGGGATCCAACACCCACTTCTGACCTGTAAGGACACCAGACATGCATGTGGTACACAAACATACGGGCAGAACCCTCATACTCATAAAATAACATAAAATCAATCAGTAAATCAAAGGCACAGATGTTCTTCCCGGTGTTGTAACACATACTTCCCCCTTCCAACCCAAGAGGGACAGAAATGGGGCCAGTGCTGAGGGTGGTGACAGTCTTTCTGATCACAGAGCTGAGGTCAGGATTTACGCAGGAGGGCCGAGTCTTACCTGCCCAAGATCTCCTTGGGTTCATAGTTCTCATAGAAGCTCTGTGCAGAATGGGAGTCAGGGAGGGCCTCATCCCGGGTCATGCTCAGGTGAGTCTCAGGGGGATTCCAAAGGCCTCTGAAAAGGGTACAGAAAGCAGCAGTCAGCTCCCAACCCCTCCCTCCTCTTTTTCTTTTCTTTCTTTCTTTCTTTCTTTCTTTCTTTCTTTCTTTCTTTCTTTCTTTCTTTCTCTCTCTCTCTCTCTCTCTTTTTTTCTTTTTTGAGACAGGGTTTCTCTGTGTAGCCCAGGCTGTCCTGGAACTCACTTTGTAGACCAAGCAGGCCTCGAACTCAGAGATTCACCTGTTTCTGCCTCCCAAGTGCTGAGATTAAAGGCGTGGGCAACCAGGGCCTGTCTCTTTTTCTTTTTCAAGATTTTTTTAAAAAAGCATATAGGGCTGGGCGGCAGAGTGAGTTCCAGGACAGCCTGGTCTACAGAATGAGTTCTAGGACAACTAGGGCTACACAGGGAAACCCTGTCTTGAAAACAAAACAAAATACACACACCAAAAAAAAGTAAACAAACGAAGGCCAAGTGCCCAACTTGGTCTCCATAGCAAGTTCTAGGACAGCCAGGAGACCTAGATCAATAAAATGATACATGAGACCTTGTATCAATTAAAAAAAAAAGGGAAGGTGAATACTGGAAATAAAACTCAGTAACTAAAAGCACTGGCTGCTCTTTCATCAGAGAATCCTGGTTCAAATCCCAGCACCCACGTGGCAGCTTGCAACCATCTGTAATTCTAGTTCCAGGGGATCTGGTATCTTCTTCTGGCCTCTGTGGGGACCAGGCACACAAGTGGTATACAGACAAAACACCCATACACATAAAATCAAAATAATCTTACAAAAGAAAGCCACACACTGTATCAGAGCTGGGTGAGGGATTGTGGGTCTCAGCCTCTGGTATCACCTCCCCATTAGACCGATGACTAGGCCTTGGTGCCCTCTGCCAAGCACAGGTGTGTGTTAATTGTTGAGTATAATTCAATGGACAGGTGATCCATTGGCACAGGCCTTTGCAGATGGAATGCCCTAGATCCTACCTAACAATGGCCAGTAAGCCCTGAGTAGTCCTGGAGCAGTGTGGACAATACAGGAAATTCATTTTTTTTTTTTTTTTTTTTTTTTTTGGAGACAGGATTGCACTATGCAGTCCTGGCTGGCCTAAAACTCATAGAGATCCACATGCCTCTTCCTCTCAAGTGCTGGCATTAAAGGCATGTGCCTCCATGCCTGGCATGAGTCAGTAACTCTTATCTTTATTTATTTACTTTTGGTTTTTGAGACAGGGTTTCTCTGAGTAGCCCTGGCTGTCCTGGAACTCACTCTGTAGATCAGGCTGGCCTTGAACTCATAGAGATCCACCTTCCCCTGCCACCCTAGCGCTGGGATTAAAGCTGTGGGCCATCAGTTCCCTGCTCTCTTATTTTTATTTTTAGGTGCTGGGGATAGAACCCAGAGCCTTGCACATGATAGGCAAGCACTCAGCCACCAGAGTCAGGGTGGTCAAGCTTGGATGTGGAGAAGAGAAGTGGGTCCATGGTGTCGCAGGAACATAGAGGCTCCTACCAGGAAACTGAACTCCTGCTTCAGACCCAGGGTTTGAGAAAGGCAGAAAATCCCCCAGCAAGAGGCAAGCAGGCAACAGGCACACACTTCTGGTCCACTTCTGTGAGCCCAAAAAGGCCTGGTCTCCCAATCTGCTGACCAGCCAAGCCGCAGTCCTGGCTGCCTCAAGCTGGCTCTTGCAGGAAGCTACTGGGTGCCTGGTTACCAGAAGAAGGTTTAGAATAACAATCGTCTCCTTTGCCAATAGCAGGAACCTGGCCTGTGCATATCAACAGCCAACAGACCCCGAAGGTGTTAGTGTCCCTCAACAAGCCTGTTTGCTGAAGAGGTCACTCTAAAACCCCCAAATGGGCATCCGTGCCCCTCACTTATTATGACGGCCACACCAGATCCCTTGCATGGGTACAGAGCCATTCTGGGCCCATTCCAGGATGCCATCCTGAACCACGCTGGTCAAATTCTGGCTGTACTCACATTTTCTGATAATGTGTGTGTGTCCATCCCCCACAAGCTCTTAAGGATTGGCTGGAGCCAACAATGGGTCTCTATTTACTGTTTTATTCACCATTACACTTGTCCCAAGACTCCCTGCGGGGGAGGGGGGTGTTCTAAGTAAGAGTAGGTGGTCCAATGTTTTGGAACCTAACTATCTCTCCCAGAAAGCTAGTCAAACAGCATAACCAGCCACATGATCTGTAGGCAACTGCCTGACAGACAGGTGTTCTGAGAACCCGCGCTCTCCCAGGTCTGAGGAGCAATGCGCCAAACAGATTTGAGGCTTTCCGTCTTTGCCTCAAAACCCCGCTGCTCCCCAAATGCTGCCTCGCTACTCACCGTTATGTCCTGGTAGGCTCTTGAATGAAAGTGACAAGAGTTCCGAGGTCCTGGAGCCCTCGGGAGACAGGGGACCACGAAGGACTGACGCTGTGTCCTGAGCAGACACTTGTGGTTGGAGTTGCTATCTTTCTCCTCTCCTGGGACTTGGGACTTGGTGATGGAAGGCTGGCCTGCCAAAAATAAACCACAACTGCAAACCCGGGATGTAGGCCAAGGTCCAGTAGGGATAGGCCTGGGGCAGAACTGCATCAAGGGTGCCACCTGGTGGAGGCTGGGGAATGCGCAAGTGGCCTGGGAGCAGGCAAAGCCTGGTGGGTTTTTTTTTTTTGTTTTTTGTTTTTTGTTTGTTTTTTCCAGATAGGGTTTCTCTGTGTAGCTTTGCGCCTTTCCTGGAACTCACTTTGTAGACCAGGCTGGCCTTGAACTCACAGAGATCCGCCTGCCTCTGCTTCCCGAGTGCTGGGACTGAAGGTGTGCGCCACCACCGCTCGGCTTGTTTTTGTTCTTTTAATTATGTGTATATGTGCACGAGTGCAAGTGCCTGGGGAGGCCAGGTGTTGAATTTCCCTGGAGCTGGAGTTATAGATGGTTTTAGCTACCTGATGTTAGTGCTGGAAACAAACTCTGGAAAAGCAGTATATGACCTTACTGGATGGGCCAGTTCTCTAGCTGTTTTGTTGTTTAAGATTTATGTGTATGACTTTTTTGCTGGCAGTATGTACGTGTACCACAGGAATGCCTTATACCCTCAGAGATCAGAAGGCATTGGATCCCCTGGAACTGGTGTTATAGACTGTTGTGAGCCAGTGTATGAGTCTGGAAACTGAACCCAGGTCCTCTGACGAGCAGCAAGTGCACAACATGAGGCATCCACCTCTAGGGCCTGGCAACACCAGCTTTGAAAGAAACGCAGTTGTTTTTAACGAGTCTTGCGACACAGCTCTGACTACCCTCAAATCCACACTCCTGCATCTGCCTGTGTGCTGCGATTGCAGGTGTGCACCACCAGCCCTGACAGTGACCTTGTATTTCTCTTCCGATTCCGCACGTTTGACTCACCCACGCGGAGACAGACTGGCTCAAACTTGTGGCAATCCTCTTGCCTGCTTCCCAAGTATTGGATTACGTGTACCACCACGCCCAGTTTGGTTTAAACCTGGGAGCAATCCCTGAGGACAAGGCTAGAGTTTGGAGCACTGTGACAAAGCTTTCCTGAGGTGCTGGGTTCAGTACCAAGCACAGAAGGGTGTGGGTTTAGCCTAGTGTTGCAAGTAGAAATATCCAAACTACAGAGAAAATACCTTTATGGAGTATGGTTTTAAACCGTGGATAGCAGCACAGGTCTCTAATGCCAGCGTTGGGAGGCTGATGCAGGATAACCAGTTAGGCCAATTTGGACAACCTAAAGAAACCCTACCTCAAAGGGCAACAAAAAAAAAAGGCTTCAGCCAGCTTAGTGCTGTGACACACAGTAATGTGGCCACAGAAGCCCCATCCCATAATACGTCTTATCATTTATCCACTTATCTGCTGGCATGGCTGAAGGTAGTCCCCAGAGCCTGCTGAATGCTAGGCAAGTTTCCCTAACACATCATTAAGCATGTGGTAAAGGTACAAAAAAAAAAAAATCTACCGTCTTTTCCATTAGAGGGTTAAATTAGACTCCACATAGCAGGGCATTGTGAGGCAGGCCTTTAGTCCCAAGAGGAAGAGGCAGGCAGATGTGTGAGTTCCAGGACAGCAGCCAAGGCCATTACATAAGAGAAACTCTGCCTTAAAAAAAACCCCAAAAGACCCCATATGAAAATGTAGAGGCTAGAGATATGGTTCGGTGATTAAGACACTGTCTTTTAAAGAACTCAGGTTGTTTCTAGCACCCACATGGATACTCTCAACTGTTTGCCAACTCCAGTTCCAGGGGAGCTAGTTTTCTGGCCTCTGAGAGTACTACACCCGCGGTACACTTATATACACCCACGCAAAATACTCACACACAACTTATAAATAAGCCATTCGGCAGAAATGAAAATCCCTTGAGAATCAGTGTTTTTTGAAATGAAAAAAATGTGCTCAAGGTTGCACCCTGCTCTCCAAAGTTGTACTCTGTGCCAACTGCTTAAGAATGTGAGGCCATGCTCTGACCACAGGGAGGCACAGGACCCCTTTGCCATCGGAATAAAAACCAAGAGGGATCTTTGGTGGGTGTGCTTGCCTGTAGGATTACACACTGCTATGCAACCTTCTAGTAGAAGTAAAAGTTTTATGTGACCCTGGGCCTGCAGCAGCTAAAACCATTTAAACGAGCAGCATGATTGATGAGCTTTATGAAGGAGCAATGGGATAATTTTATTTTGGGGGTCACCAGGACACGAGGAAGTGTATTAAAGGGTCCAGCATTAGGAAGGTTGAGAACCACTGGACTAGATTAACCTAGAGGCATGCTGATATAACTGTGCTTCTGTACAAACTCCATTATGTTGAGCAAACACACGTAACTTATGACCCTACAATAAGGACATTACCACACCTCAGGAGAAAACAACTTTATTTTCATTAAGTCACAAAAAAACAACACAGTTGGTTCAGGAGGCCATCACTTGCCCAGTCACAACACTACAAGCCTCAGTGAATATCTACACAATTAGAACTCTTTAATAGCTGTTCTCAAGCAATGGAGCTATTAGAAGGAAGGTTTAGTCAGGGTCCACACGTGCACGGTCAATTATGTAGAACCCATTTCAATTTCTTCAGTTTCAACTTCTTGATTAGATCAGACCTGTTCAAAAAAAAGGTTAAGTTAGAAGATACCCAACCATGCCCAGAGACACTGGTTTCTTTTCCAAGACATTTAAGTTTTTCCTTCAACCAAACTTCAGTTCCACCCTTGCCACAACTAAGACACAGTGCAGGCATTTCTAGAGACGAAGGCCTGAAACAGAAATTTAGCCATTTGGGTAGCCAACAAAGAGTTCTAAGCATTTTGGACAAGTCCGTCCATCCCCCTTCGTCCCCTCCCCCCCAGGATGGAAAACCAAATACATTGTAATAATGGACAGTAAACTGGTGAAATTACAAGGGAAAGGACAGAAACAATGATTGCCAACCCTCCAGGAAGTCTAGTCAGGAGTTCTACTTGGGGACTTAACTCCAACACCCCACAAGGTTCAGGACCATCACTCTGAGCAGACGGACAGGTCACCTACCATTTGCGATTCTGCACTGCCGCAAAACCTCATTGAAGCCCTCGCAGAGCTTGACGTCACTCTGGTTCTGGGCACACTCCAGAAACTGTTTGATCTCAAGAGAGCAAGGCCCAAAAGACTGCTGGTTCACAGGCTGGGTGCCCTGGGGCTCCTGCCAAGACACAATATTAGGTACTCCTGAGAAGTTAGCTCAATACACACAAGGCTCTGGACTTGACCCCAACATTGTAAACACAAAGTAAAAAAATTAAAAAACAAAAAAACGAAAAAACAGCCAGGCGGTAGTAGTAGTACACACCTTTAATCCCAGCACTCAGAGGTAGAGGTAGATGGACCTCTGTGAGTTCAGGGCCAGCCTGGCATACAGAACTAGTTCCAGGACACCCAAGGCTACACAAAACCCCCCTATATCAAAACAAACAACAAACCTGGCTAGGGATTCAATATAAGACTGTGTACTTGGCCCTGGGTTTGATCCCCAACACTACAAACATATATACAAGAAAGTGAACCATTCTTAAGGAAAAATAGGACTACTATGGGAAAGAGATGGATGAAAATTTCAGATACACCAGATTTCAAGAAATTACATGCTCTTTAGAAGGGAAAATCCACATATGGGGGGGGGTGTGTGTGCAAAAATGTCAGGGAAGGGGTCATAGATCCATGAAAGGGACTTGTGATTATGTCACTGAGACTGAACTCAAAGGCCAGGCCTTTGAGTAACTCCATAGCTGTAACTCCAACACTTGACAAGCCAACCCACAAGACTGCTACAAGCTTGAAGCCAGCTTGGGTCCCACACTGAAGACTTTGTCTCCAAGTGAACCAACAGGAATCCAGAATAAGTATAGCCAAGAAACCTTTAACAGCCAAGGCAGGAGGATTGCCATGAGTTCAAGGCTAGCTTGAGTGAGGTCCTCTCCAAAACAAAAATCATCTAAAGGGGAAAATGGCCATCTTATCGTAGGTTGGGCTAGACTGTTTTAATTCTAGTCTGTTCTACTTGCTGATGCTCGCCTAAGGGTCTAACTCAAACCACGCCATGTGGCTTTTGTGTGTGATGCTCCCACATGAGTGTGTGGGTGGGTGTGCCCACGGGGAGGCCAACCAAGACATGGGGTGCCTTCCCTCTGCCTCTCTCCATCCTATTGCCTTGAGACAGGGCCTCTCACTGAAACCGGTCATTTCATCTGCCAGCCAGCCAGGCTGTGGGATCTGCTTGTCTCCCCTCCACAATGCAGGACTTACAGATATGGATGCCTGACTTTTTGTGGGTCCATGGGATTTGAACTCAGGTCCCCACAGCTTCAGAATAAGTGCTTATTCACTGAGCCATACCCCCAGCAACCTCCACTTAACAAAACGTGGGGAGGGGAGGCACACCACTTTGTACTTAAAAGTATTGTGGATCCTAAAAATAAACACAGGGTCCTACATAAAAGATGCTTGCCAGCTGCCAAGAAGTTTTCTCAGAAAAGAAAAACACAGAAAGGAAAGCTGCCCCACATCTTACCTGGTAAGTGATGTCAGGCCTTGCGGGCTCAGCATTACCACCTCCACTGAAGCCCCCAGTGATGGCATGACCCAGGGTGTGCCCCACTGCAGAGCCCACAGCCACACCAGCTGCAGTGGTGGCCATCTGGGCCATCAGGCCTGGCTGCCTGGGGGCAGCGGCAGGTGAACCGACTGCAGATGGGGCAGCTGCTGCTGGAGGATGAGCTGCAGGTGCTTGTCTGGGAGCAGCCCTCATCTGAGGGGCCCGGCTAGGGAAGAGAAGAACGAAACCCATCAGTGCCCACTTCCAAATGGCTTTGGAATTTACTGAAGAAATGCAACAGGCCGGGTTCGGTGGCCACACCTGTGATACCAGCACTGGGTTGTTAGAGACAGGAAGAATCAATGGGCCAAAGTCATCTCAGCGACACAGTGATTTCTTCCTCTTCTACGCTATTATTTATTTTACAGAGTATAGTAATTGTGACATTTCTCCCCTTCTTCCCTCCAAACCCCCTCCCATACATACACCCCTCTTTGATGATTTCAAATACCCAGCCCCAGTCTGCATGTTACTTGTATGTACGTTTTCAGGGCTGACCTCTTGGTACTGGATCACTAATGGGTGTGCTCTCGCTGGGGAATTCTATTTCTCCTGCTCTCAGCAATCCTTGAGGGTTTTCACCATACACTCTGGCGTATCTACTGCCATCCTTGTTCTACACTGAGAATAAGGCCAGCCTGAGAAAGGATACCCTCCTCTCAAACACCAAAACCAACCAACCCAACACCCTAGCCAAAACAACAGTAGCTCTGAACCTGTGACTCCCCCTACACCAGCCTTATCCAGTGCTGGGATTACAGGCATTTGTCACCCTGCCTGGCTTCAG
>CABHPP010144364.1:49696-70770 GCA_902168425.1 Peromyscus attwateri | reverse complement strand
GCTATTCAACTCTTTCTGATCATTATATTTCTCCTTAATCTTCTTCATTTTTTTTCTTTTTGTTATCTTTACCACTGATATCCTCCTCATCTGATCCCACATCTTCAGTCTTAGGCTTTTCCTTGTCATCCTTATCTCCCTCCTCTTTCTCACCACTTCCTTGACCCACTCCGTAAGTATTCTGTCTGGTCTTCTTTGAGATGAAGGATCACTTTGGTACCCCAGCCAATGGGATCACCATGGTCTGTCTGCACAAACTATCCAGGATCTACCAGCATAAGACTCCCAGGCATACTGCTCATCATCATTGTGCTTTGTGATCACAACCGCTTACTCTACCATTAGGTAGGCTGAATAGAATCCAACACCAAACTGCCCAATCATGGAGATGTCTGCACCAGCATGGAAAATCTCCATGAGTACTTTTGTGCTAGACAATGGTTCCCAAGTAATTTATGAAGTCAGCCTGGTTCATGCCAATGCCCATGTCCACCAAAGTCAGCATGCACTTCTGAGAGTTGGGGATGACATCAATTTTCAGCTCTTTACTGCTGCCCATTTTGGTCTGTCAGGTTCTCATAGCTAATCTTGTCCAAAGCATCAGAAGCATTAGAGATCAACTCCTGAAGGAAAATTTCCTTGTTGGAATAGTAAGTATTGATGATGAGAGATATGAGCTGAGCAGTTTCTGCCTCACAGACAAAGGTCTCTGCCTCTTCCTCTCCATGGTGCACTTCCTCAGGCATCTTGATAGGAAATCCTAATAGGAGTACAGAGTAAGGTAGGCCCTAACTGCATCTGACTCACATGCCAAGCCTAGGTTGCACAAGGTGGCTTAAGAACTTCTTTTCATTTCTGACATGAGTATTTCTTTGTCAATCTTAAATATTAGATATTTTATATATTAAAAATGCCACACCATACCTGTTTAGAAAATGGATAAAACTCATTTAACTCACCATGTTGAAGGTTATCTATTCCAATTTACAGAATTATCAAATTTTAGAGCTGGGTAGAACATTGTATTTTTACTTAGTAAACTGTGATGCTGGTTTATGTATATGCCATTGGGTTCTAGATAAGTTTGGAAGGAGAAAATGAAACTTACTATGGGATGGTTTTTTTCCTTTCATGTACATTTGAAAACACCTAGAGATTCAGCTCACTTTTATAATACATGATCATCTCTAATGAGCTGTGCTGCTGAAGGAGCTCATGGTCCCTAGCTGGGAAGTAGCTCTCATTTTAATATGGGACCCAAATGTGAACAGATAATAGCAAAATGATGTAATGTCTGTTTCTAGAAATATAATTGGAATATCTTGTCAGACTTGAGGCTGTTAAGGAAACATGGATAAACCAGAGAGGCCTGAAGAGATGCCACTGTCATTGGATCATGAAGAATAAGTGTGTGTGTGTGTGTGTGTGTGTGTGTGTGTGTGTGTGTGTGTATGTTGCTGATGATGGTAGTAAGGGCATTCTAGGTAGAAGAGTCTATAGATGCCAGAAATAGTTTCCATGGTGATAGAGTAGGGGGCAATAATATACCATAAAGGACTCCTATAAACCATGGGTTTACTTTAAGAAACAATTGCTAAATTCAACTTTATTGATACGACCTGCCATGGACTAACATGCTATATTACTTTTCTTGTTTCTGAGGTTAAAATACCTTGACAGAAACAGCATAGAATTGGATTATTTTTGCTTACAGTTTCAGAATATATTGTATCACAGAAGGGAAGTCATGGTAACGGAAGCTTGGAGTAGCTGGTCATAGTACATCCTCAGTCAGGAAACAGACATAGATGAATGATGTTGCTCAGCTTTCTTTCTCTAATTTATTCCATTCCGAACCCCAGCCTACAGGAAAAGCACCTCTCACAGTTATGGTGGGTCTTCCCACATCAATTAATCCACCTGGAAACTCCCTCACAGACATGCCTAGAGATTTGTCTCCTAGGTGAGTGTAGAACCTGTTGACAATGTTATCCATCACACATGCCCTGAATGTTATAGTTGAGAATATTAAATATTACTTAAATTTATATGTTAAAACATTTACCCATCTTTTAGAACAAGCCTAAGTGTGTTACGTTTTAAGAAAAATCACATGAAAGGATCCTGATGGAGGTGAGCCACTACTCTCTTCTGATAGCTTCTTCACAGCACTCAAGTCTCCATCCCCTCCCATCTGTCACTACCAAGTCAAACCTAGGCCACTCCATTCCCCTCTTCCCTGCCTTATTAGGAAGACAAAGTTAAGACCTGGGCCAACACTTCTGAGTTGATTATCACTGCTGTGTTCTCACTGTGGAGACAGTTAAACCACCAAAGACTGAAGGAAACCAGTAGCAATTGACAAGCTACATGTTGGTCAAAAAAAAAAAAAATGATGTTAAGAGAATATTGCTCAGTTTTTATAAGCCTTTTTTTTTTTTTTTTTAGGAACTATGTAAGGATCACAAAATGATAGCTGTTGGTCACATTAGTATCCTACATAGTAGATATTCAAAAGACATTTAGTGAATAAACAAGTATAGTTTTGGTTATGAGCCTAGCCTTTATAAGGCTAAGCCATCTCTGCAGCCCACCTGGATATCCTCATGCAAAAATGAAGTTAGATCTCTGTCTTACTCCATGTACAAAAAATTAAATCAAAGACCAAGTAGAGGTTAATGGAAAAATGGCTGCAAATAAATATAGTATTTTGGTTTTGGGTGATGTAAATGTTCTGGAATTAGACACTAGTAGTAACTATAGTACAACTTTACGAATATAATGAAAAACCACTGAATCACATACCATAAAGGGTGAATTTTATGGTTTGCAAAGTATATTTGCTTACAAATCGATGCAGGCTGAGGAGATGGATCCGTGAGGGGAGTGCCTGCCTGCCAAGTATGAAGACCTGAGTTCAGATCCTCAGAACCCAACTAAACAGTTGAGCATGGTGGCAGTGTGTGTCCATAATCCTAGTGCTGGAGGTTGAAGGCAGGAGGACTCAGGCGTTCGCTGGCCATTCAGTCTAGACAGCCTATGAGCTCTAGGATCAGCCAGCAACCTCATCTTAAAAACAAACAAACAGCCACAAATGATATAAAATACCTTGGGGTAACTCTAACTAAGCAAGTGAAGGACCTATATGACAAGAACTTTAAGTCCCTGAAAAAAGAAATTGAAGAAGATGTCAGAAAATGGAAAGATCTCCCATGCTCATGGATAGGCAGGATTAACATAGTAAAAATGGCAATCTTACCAAAAACAATCTTCAGATTCAACGCAATCCCCATCAAAATACCAACACAATTCTTCACACACCTGAAAAGAATAATACTTAACTTCATATGGAAAAACAAAAAACCCAGGATAGCCAAAAGAATCCTGTATAATAAAACAACCTCTGGAGGCATCATGATCCCTGACCTCAAGCTCTACTATAGAGTTACAGTAATAAAAACAACTTGGTACTGGCATAAAAACCGACATGTGAACCAATGGAATCGAATTGAAGACCCTGACATTAATCTGCACACCTATGAACATATAATTTTTGACAAAGAAGCCAAAACTGTACAATGGAAAAAAGAAAGCATCTTCAACAAATGGTGCTGGCATAACTGGATGTCAATGTGTAGAAGGCTACAAATAGATCCATATCTGTCACCGTGCACAAAACTTAAGTCCAAGTGGATCAAAGACCTCAACATAAATCCAATTACTCTGAACCTGATAGAAGAGAAAGTAGGAAGTAGTCTTGAATGCATTGGCACAGGAGACCACTTCCTAAATATAACACCAGTAGCATAGACACTGAGAGCAACAATTAATAAATGGTACCTCTTGAAACTGAGAAGCTTTTGTAGAGCAAAGGACATGGTCAACAAGACAAAGCGGCAGCCTACAGAATGGGAAAAGATCTTCACCAATCCCACATCTGACAGAGGGCTGATATCCAGAATATATAAAGAACTCAAGAAATTAGACATCAAAATGCCCAACAGTCCAATTAAGAAATGGGCTATAGAACTAAGCAGAGAATTCTCAACAGAGGAAGCTCAAATGGCTGAAAGACATTTAAGGAATTGCTCAACATTCCTAATCATCGGGGAAATGCAAATCAAAATGACTCTGAGATACTGCCTTACACCTGTCAGAATGGCTAAGATCAAAAACACTGAAGACAGCTTATGCTGGAGAGGATGTGGAGCTAGGGGAACTCTCCTCCACTGCTGGTGGGAATGCAAGCTTGTACAGCCACTTTGGAAATCAATATGGCGCTTTCTTAGAAAATTGGGAATCAATCTCCCCCAAGACCCAGCTATACCACTCTTGGGCATATACCCAAGGAATGCTCAATCACACCATAAGGGCACTTGCTCAGCTATATTCATAGCAGCATTGTTTGTAATAGCCAGAACCTGGAAACAACCTAGATGCCCTTCAACTGAAGAATGGATAAATAAAATGTGGTACATATACACAATGGAGTACTACTCAGCAGAGAAAAACAATGACATCATGCGGTTTGCAGGCAAATGGATGGATCTAGAAAAAAATCATCCTGAGTGAGGTAACCCAGACTCAGAAAGACAAACATAGTATGTACTCACTCATAGGAGGATACTAGATGTAAAACAAAGATGACGAGACTGCTACTCACAACTCCAGGGAGGCTACCTAGAAAACAGGATCCTAAGAAAGACACAGGGATCACCCAATGACAGAGAAATGGATGAGATCTACATGGACAACCTGGATGTAAGTGGGGGTAATGAAAGGCAAGTTTCGAGGGAAAGAGAGCTTAGGGGAGCAGGAGATCCCAGCTGGATCAAGAACAGAGAGGGAGAACAAGGAATAAGAGACTATGATAAATGAAGAGCACATGGGAATAGGAAGAAGCAAAGTGCTAGAGAGGTCCCCAGAAATCCACAAAGATACCTCCACAATAGACTACTGGCAATGGTCAAGAGAAAGCCCGAACTGACCTACTCTGGTGATAGGATGGCCAAACACCCTAACTGTCGTGCTAGAAATCTCATCCAATGACTGAGGGAAGCAGATGCAAAGATCCACGGCCAGGCCCCAGGTGGAGCTCCAGGAGTCCAATTGGCGAGAAAGAGGAGGGATTGTGTGAGCGAGAATTGTTGAGACCAAGCTTGGAAAAAGCACAGGGACAAATATCCAAACTAATGGAAACACATGAACCAATAGCTGAGGAGCCCCCAACTGGATCAGGCCCTCTGGATAAGTGAGACAGTTGATTAGCTTGAACTGTTTGGGAGGCATCCAGGCAGTGGGACCGGGTCCTGTGCTCAGTGCATGAGCTGGCTGTTTGGAACCTGGGGCTTATGCAGGGACACTTTGCTCAGCCTGGGAGAAGGGGCCTGGACCTGCCTGGACTGAATCTACCAGGTTGAGCTGAATCCCCAGGGGAGTCTTTGCCCTGGAGGAGATGGGAATGGAGGGCGGGGCGGGAAGGGGGAGGACAGGGGAATAAGTGACTGATACGTAAAATTAAACTAAATTATAAAATAAAAAGTTTAAAAAAGAAAGACAAAAACAAAACAAAACAAACAAACAAACAAACAAACAAACCTGCTCAGAAGAGTGACTAAGTAGATGCCACCATCTGCAGAGGTGCCAGCACCCACACAGGTGTGTACACACAAAATTCAAATTAGATGCAAATGAGTCAAGACAGTAACAGTAAGAACGAAATCATGGCCCGGAAACGTGAACTGCTTCTACAGATGTTCAGAGTAGACAGTCTTCACACTGAAGAGGAACGGAAGTTATGAAGAGGGAACATTTTTGAAGAAAATTGAAACTAAAGAACATATTTCACTAATTATAAGATATATTCCCATTTCAGAAAGCTGAAAAAAGAATGTTCCTCTTTCAAATGATGAAATGTCTTAGTTTTTCTGATTACATATTTGTGGTCTATACAATTCTGTAAAGCTCAGGCCTTAATTTTTCAAATAATGCGGCTGAGGCAGAGGCTCCTGGCTGGCTCTCAGTACATATTTTCTCTTCCCACAGTGTCGTCAGGGTTTCTGAGCTGCGGAGATGGCTCTGAGCCAGAGGCTGTAATCTCAGCTCTCCCTGTCATTCCCTGGCTGCAGCATCGTCTGTGTACAGTCAGGCCGCTGCGTGACAGTAGGAGGGTGTGCCAGCACCCAGTCCGTGTCTTGGGGGGAAGGAATGTCCTTTCTCCCTTGCTCATGTGCCTTCCTTTTCTCTCCTATTTCTGCTTCTCTGTCTGCCCTCCTTCATTCCTTCCCCTCTAGATTGCAGACATAACCATGGGAGCTGAGGAGCCTTTTTTTAAAAACTGAAAATCATTTTTTCTTCATACTAACTATATTCTGATCATGGTTTCCCCTACCTTATCCCCTCCCAGATCCTCCCCACCCTTCCAACTCCATACCTTCTTTTTCTCTATTTAGAAAAAAAAAGGCGCATAAAAACAAATCAGATTCAAACAAAACAAACAAAAACAGTACAAAGAAACACATATATACCCATACACACACAAATGAAAACCATAAAAACACAAAATCAGAAACAATGACATGTAAAAAAAAAATTAGGTAAAAAATGCCCAAACAAAGCAACACCAAACCAAACCAAACCAACCCAACAATAACAAAAAAACAAACAAACAAACTCCAAAAATACAATTGACTGTGTGTTGTGTTGGCCGTCTACTGCTGGGCATGGGGCCTGACCTTAAGTGTGGTTTATATACCCAGTGAGACTTCTTTGGAGAAACTAATTCTCCTTTGTGAGTGGTTATTAACCTGAGATGGCTTCTGGGTTAGGGGCAGCTTGTGTCCACTTTCCCTCTCAGTGCCAGGACCCCGCCTGGCTTAGACCTGTGCACACTGCCACAGTCTGAGGAGCTGTTTTTACCACAAAAATAATGCCGTTCTGTGGTAGGGCAGTAGGACGAGACGCCGGCTCTGCAGCATGATAGAGATAAGATTATAGCCTCCGCCTTGTGTAGACTTGTGTGTGCTAGACCAGAAGGCTGTTTGAGTCTGAGTGCCCTGTTACGGGAAGTGGACAAACAAGTTATCAAATATGGCTGGTTTCTGAGATTCCATTCTCCAAGAGTCACAATGGACTAAACACACACACACCCCTTGTTTGTGAGTTACCAACTGCCACGTTTATTATGAATAGCTTTCTGATTTCTGCGATCATGAAGAGGGGGTGAGTTCACGCTGTATTTCTGAACCCCTTTGTTAGGACAGTTCACTCAGTGCAGTGGATACGGCTTTCTCAGTGCATCTCAGATTCTTGATAATGCTAAATCTGCCCTGTCAGCCGAATTCCTCTGGCTTTATGTGGCAGTGTGGTAAAAATACATGATCAGATTTCACTATTAAGAAAATTCTTTCGGCAATACATGTGCAGTCAAGTTTCTTGCCCAGACAGGTGAACATCTGACTCACAAAATTTACCAAAGTATCTCATGACAAAACTTTGTGGCATTGCAGTGGTCTGGATGTCCATTTGTACGTCAGTGTGACAGACTGTGAAGAGCTGTGCTTCAGGGGGCCACGCCACTCTGTCCTTCAGATCTGAGGAGAAGGGACAGTGAGGAGTCCTGTTGGCTTAATCTTATTAATTCCACCATCTAGGGTGCAGACTCTTGGATATTTCATCTTCACAAGGTGAGCTGCGAACTGAAAAGAGGAAAGTGTTAGAGAAGTCATTCCAGGATTTCTTCAACATCCTGGTTTTTATCAGGCTGTGAGACAAAGGTATTTTTATAGCAATAGTTGCTATTGTCACTTTTGCATAGGTAATTCGTCTTTTAACATAACTATTTATTGTTAAAAACCTCCTTATGCTATGGGATAAACGCAGCTCTCTGTTCTGATGTGCTTTAACAGGTGACTTTAACTGAATAGAGCGCAAAGGTTGTAGAGAGAGTGAGTTCCTCCTAGTTCCTTAGCCTCTTGCCCAGGGACTTACAGCCACTCCTTTCTGATGTTGTTCCTTTTATAACCTTCCATGACAGCTAAAGCAGCCCCAAATCTACTTTGAACACGTTTTAATATTATGGTAAAGTTATCACAACAGTTCTATGTAGAATGTCTCAGAGAGAGCACACTCTGGCTGTAGCATGTTTTTGAAGAAATCAAATGAACATTTTGAGATGATCAACTTGAAATACATAAGGCCTCATCCAGGAGACCTTTTAGATGCCTGGCCCACAGGACTCTGTAGAAGCTATAGAGACACAGACTTCTGCCAGCCTTGGCCTCTCCAGGGTCCCTGACTGCCCTTCCCCATTCACTGTACTCCTGAAGTGCTGGCCCGTTTTCCTGTCACCGTCTAGACTGGTTCTCCTGTGCAGTATTAACCTTCTCTCTGTTAGGGTTTCTCTCAGCTCTCAAAGATTCTAACTTGATCCTCAGTCTTTGGTCTTACCGAACTTATTCAAATGACTCATTTTAAGAGCTTTCTTTACCCAACTGTAACCCCCTTGAGGGAAGTGGCTCAGTTCTACTTCCTTTTATTCCCAGTGTTGGTCCATGACAAGAGGTCAACACACATTTGCTATGTTGAACTAAATCATGACAAATAACTACTAACCCTGGGGAAAATGTGGAGGCAAGTTTTCCTTTGGCTCCTCAACTCTCTGTCTTTATTCCTCCCTCCTGGTAGGATGCCCTCCCTTCTCCTGGCAGCTTATAGCCTACACTTCTTTCCATCACTCCACAAAATCCTGACCTTAGGTATTTCAACAAAGATGATCAGCAGCTGCTCATAGGGCTATGGCTTCCTGCAGACATTTGAGGCTTAATAGTTAGGTTTCAGCACAGCGGTCCAAGCTTAGGGATCAAAAGAGCCAACTGAGTGGTTTGGTTAGGATATGTTCAAGGCCTCAGATCCAGAGACTGTGTTTTATTAACCTGAGACTCTAAGAATGTACACTTTAAAAGACATCTCCCTTATGGTTTATGAGCCCATAAAGACAAACAAAATAAACAGATGAATATAAAAGATATATAAAAAAAAACCCAAGCCCCCTTAAATTTCAGGGACAACTGTACAAAATACTGTCTTAAGACAAAAGGATAGAGGTGTCAGTGTGTAGGCAGAGCATATATTGCTGGACTGTGGTTACAGCATTCCTCACAGCAGTTCACATAAATGGATGCCAATATTGCTGACCACGCCTCTTTCTCCATCACTCTCTCTAGCCCCTTGAGACTCACATGGCCATTTACAGTTCAAATCCTGTGCTCTGTTAAAGTACCAGCTGGAAATCTTTAGTCAGAATAATGTTGGGGAAATTGTGCTGCTGCTGCATGTAGAAAGGTGTCCCACAGGCCACAGTGAGCTCCTCTTCTGCCTGGCCTTGCTCGCTTGGCTTTGAGGCCTAGTCCTCAAGAACAGCGGCACCAGGTTCATCCACCTGAATGTACAGGCAGCACTGTGCCATACCAATGATTACTGGCACAGCTGCGCTTTCCCACATGGAGCACTACAATTACCTTGGAGGCTGGAAATCCTAGATAAACATGGCATACCGAAGGGCCTTGTGGGGAAGCACTCAGCTTTCGGCACTTAAAAAACACCTTAGAAGTGAGAAAATGAGTGGGGAAGGACTAGTGTACATTTAACTCATCTCTTAACTGGTGCTGTAAAGCTGTAAAGAGTCCCTATTGTCGATGGACATAACAACCAGGTTGCTGTAAAGTTGGAAAGTTGGAATGGCAACAGAGGCAGAGGGAAGCAGCAATGGGAAACAGCCAGGCTGCTGCTGCGTGGGTGGTCTGAAAAGGGAGGCAGCAGAATGGGAGCACGAGGAGATAGAAGATGTTCGGATTGCCTTGAGGATCCAAACTGCATTGCAGTAAAGAAAAAAAAAAGCAACTGTTGGATTTGCACACAAGATTGGGAGTTCTGCTCTCATTCTTTGTGGTTCCAGTCATCCGTGTCAAACACTGGTCCCGCTGCAGAACCACGGCTACATCCTTTCATCTTTCCCACTCCAGCCCTTCTTCTTTCCCAGTCAGTATTAGACACTGTTCCAGGTTTTGAGGTACTTATGAATGGAGGAGACGGTAATCAAACAATTAACACCAAGCAATATGGGATTACAAAAGCAGTCATTAGGGCACTTAGTAGCATTTCTGACTTACACAGGTGTTGAGGAAGCTGTCTCCCACCGCCTTTTCAGTCTTATTACTTTTTCAGTACTGACTCCTGAAGTGAATAGGAATTCAAATTTGATGATGAAAGTTGCAACACTGATCAGACAGTATTTTGGTGAGAGCTTGATAGGTTAGAGAGGAAAGGAATGGCTTTGAGTATGCTGGGTTTGGCTTTCACTGTGATAAGAAGTCAAGTCACATATGGAGATCTGTGGTGGGCCAGGGAGAACCACACATGTAGGCATTTGTTGGTTCTACCCTCCCCTCTTCAGGGGGCAGACCTTCAGCAGCCTCAGCAAATGCTGGAGAGACTGGTCAGAGGAGGGAAGGTCTAGAGACTGTATACTCCACAGGGAAAGCACACACCGGACATACTGGGCTAGTACCCTTGGTGGAAGTTCAGGGTGCTCCAGTGGGCAGGGGGATAAAGCCAGCAGAACTGTCTGGGTGCTTTTAGTAAAGCAGCAATATCAAGGTCTATTCCACACTGGTAATGAGTTTCTGAGGCTGTGCTCCAGCACGAGTTGTTTGCTTAGAGCCCACACTAGCTGATTTCAATGTCAGTCAATATTGAGCCAATACTGGACAATGGGATTCATCATAGGTCAGTTAGTCTGAGACCCAAAGCTTCAATTCTTACAATGTAGTCCAATGGGGGAAGAATGGGCTGTACAGCCAAGGTCTATAGTGAAAGATCCCTATAGATCTGGACATTGCTGGGAGGTTTAGGGATGTTTAGACTGTGGACAGTCTAAACATGTGGGCAGTGTGCCCACACAAAGATGAAGGTCTTGTGTTTTTATCACAGCTCTGGTCAGTACTCTCTGGTGCTGGTATGCATGTCTAGAGCCGGGAAAGCACACCTCAAACCACAGCACACGGCAGGGTTTGGTAGGTGCCAGTCCATTTTGTTTTCCTTATCCTGTATCTTAGCTTGGGCTAAGAGATAGGTATGTTTGTTCAAAGGAAATCAATTTCTGTGGTGCAGGACAATGAGTGAAGTAGAATTTTGGGGTAGCCACAGAGTACCTGAGGTTAAATAAGGCCAAGACACAGTAAGCTGAGGATAGAGGTGTAAGAGAAGCACCGAATAGGATCATGCAGAAAGCCAAGTGACAGAGAACAAGCAGAGCAAGCAAGCAAAGCCCAGAGTTCAGCAAGGTGGAGGGAGGAAGAGAGGGCCATTCTCATTCAAGTCACCACAGAGGGACAACTAAGTTGCCTGATCTAACCTTTGGCTTTATGAGTTTGAAGTTCATACTGGAGACAGGGCAGTTAACAAACACACTGCTGTTGTAGAATGTTATTTTAATGTGTGTTACTTTTGTTTATGTTGCATTTGTTTAACTTTGTGAAGCTGTGTTACTGTGCCTGTCTAAAACACCTGCTTGGTCTAATAAAGAGCTGAATGGCCAAAAGCAAGGCAGGAGAAAGGATAGGAAGGGCTGGCAGGCAGGGAGAATATAGAGGAGAAAAAGAAGAAGAGAAAAAAGAAAGAGCAAGAGAACAAGGAGAGGAGGATTTTAGGAGCGAGCCACACAGCCAGCCACAGAGTAAGAGTGAAAGTAAGATTACAGAAGTAAGAAAAGGAAAAAAACCCAGAGGTAAAAGGTAGATGGGATAATTTAAGAAAAGCTTGCAAGAAACAAGTCAAGCTAAGACTGGGCATTTATAATTAAGAATAAGCCTCTGTGTGTGATTTATTTGGGAGCTGGGTGGTGGGCCCCCCAAAAAGACAAAAACAACTCCCAACATTTTGGCATTCCAATGTGGGGCTGTAGAAAGCTGAACAACACATTGCTCAAACCCAGAGGAGTCTTGTCTTCCTAACTTCCCCAGTAATGCTACATTTGGGGGATGGCAATGCTATTTCTGGATGGGCATGGTACCAAGTGAGAGAACTTGAAAGAATACTGTAATGAGTAGCTGGAGTTATGCACTTATTTGAGGCTGAGTTTAGGCCAGTGCTGTGTTAGCCTTATGAGTCGTCCTCTTGGCACTCTGGAATGCTGAAAATATGGAACACAATCAGTATTGCAACATTTGGCCATGGTACATTGGTAATGCTTGTGAATTGTTTAACCAGTTTGTAAGAATTTGGCAAGACCCTAAGTCATACAAGTTTGAGATAAGAAAAAGATTTCTCTGTGTCGATTTAAAACAACATACTGTGATCATGAATCCTGTCTATGATCCTGGTGGAATTGACAAGTGCCTAGGTTGAACACATTTCTGGGTGTGTCCACGAGTGTGCTTCCATAGATGACTGAGAAGGGTGGACCTGCCCTGAAAGTGGCCAGCAGTATCCCACAGGCTGAGGGCCAAGAAGTAAAACAGAAAATGGACATTCCTTCTTTCTGCTTCCTGGGCTCTAGGTGGGAAGTGGCTCTGCTCAGTCAATACCCTCATCACAGACCTCTAAATCTATGGGCCCAGATAAGGAATTCACCCTTTGGTGTGCTTTTTCTCAAGCCTTTGTCACAGCAAACTTGTCTGACTAGCACAATGCTGTCTTGTCTGTATCACTGAAGACATTTCTGGGACTGCTCCTGAAGGCCTTGATCAGAGCGAGAGACTGGCATGGCATATCTAATACTCCACTGATTTCTTCCCATCACTACCTGGTCAGGTGGATTCTGAATGCCACCCTTCGTTCCCATTCTCACTGTGTTCTTTCCATAACTGAGATAAGTGTCTATCCCTGTTATTTTTGTATTCGCGTATTTCTTCTGATTTATTGGAGGAGTTTATTTGTACTTCATATAAATTGAAGTGAGTTTTCACAGAGATAATATGCAGTGACAACTAAGTGGCTCCTTTTTCCTTCCTTTGTAATTTCACTCAAAGATGAAAACAGCAACACTGCAAAGCCGAGAGGGGAGGCCATGGTCCTTCATCACTTTACACCCTGCCATGGGCAGTTGTGCAAAGTACAGGACACACCGGGCAACCACAGGAACGGTGCACACTGGCACGTGAGCAGATTCTCTGTGGCTATAACAATATCACAGACTAGGTAACGTACGATGAAAGCTTATCTCAAACAGTTCTGGAACAGGGAAGTTCAGTACTGAGGGGCCACATCAGGTGAGGGCCTCTGGACCATCTTAACATGGCAGAAGTTCAAGTGAGCACACAAGACAGATGGTCAAACTTCCCTTCTATCAGGAGCCTGCTGTCATGGTAACCAACCCAATCCTGGCCCACTTTCTTCACAAAGGCAGTATGCTGACCTAGTCCTAAAGGTTCTATATGTCATTATGTTAGTAACAAGTGAATTTCAACATAATTTTGGCAAGGATGTTGAAACCACAACAAATAGAAAAATGTTAATTTCTAAAAAAAAAAAAAAAAGATGAGAGTGTTTACAAAAGAGTCATTACATAATCCAGGATTTTGAGACACAATTGTTACACAGACAACTATTCTAATAGAATCTATGAGATTTGAAATCCATAATGTGGTATACATTAGGGCTACAACAAGCTTATAAACATTGTTTCTGTTTTTGAACAACCTAATTTTGGGATTAGGAAATTTGATAGTATAACGGTCTGTCTTAAATTTTTTTTTTAACAGTTTGTGTTACATAGAGTTACATGACCAACTATAGTGAATGAAATCTATTTCTGTGTTTTAACTTTCTGTTGTCTATAGTTGCTACCTTAACTTCATTTCTTCCCATTATTTTTCTTTTCCTTTTTATTAAGAAACATGTTGAAACATATAAAAACAGACTAGAATGATATAGTGAGTTCACAGCTCAGCTTAATGATCAAAACTTGCAGTGAATTTACTTCATTATTACTCCTATATAATCTTGTCACCCTTTTATTTCTTTGATGCAAATTCTGGAAACTGTAACATTTAACACATAAGTTATTTAAAATGAAAAGACTTAAATATATATAATATCAATGGTATCACATTTAGAGAATAACAATAGCCAGGTTTGGAGGTATACTGCTGGAGGGTGCAGCTGGAGACAGTTACAAGTTTGAGGCCAGCTTGGGCTACAGAGACAGGCTATCTTTAAAAAAGAAACCCCCATCTGCCTCTAGCCATACATCCACCTAATCTTCAATATTTGCTTACTTGAGTTATTTGAACTGGGATCCAAGCAAGTTCCTGTTGTGGAATATTAATTTAAGATGTGTTACATTTATTTATGCGTGGAATATTTGTTTAATGATGCAAAGATGTGTTGCATTTGTTTAACTCTGTGAAGCTGTGCTACTGTTCCTGTCTAAAATACCTGATGGTCTAATAGAGCTGAATGGCCAATAGCAAGGCAGGAGAAAGGATAGGTGGGGCTGTCAGGCAGAGAGAATCAATAGGAAGAGACATCTGGGAGGAGATTAAGGAGTGAGAGAAAGACTCAAGGGGCCAGCCACCAGCTACACAGCCAGCCATGGAGTAAGAAGTAAAGAAAGGGATACTGAAATAGAGAAAGATAAAAGCCCAGAGGCAAAAGGTAGATGGGATAATTTAAGTTAAGAAAAGTTGACTAGAAACAAGCCAAGCTAAGGCCAGGCATTTATAAGTAAGAATAAGACTCCATGTGTGTTTATTTGGGAGCTGGGTGGCAGGCCCCCCAAAAAGTATAGAGCAATAAAACAACCAATTACAAGGTCCACACAATGTGACAGATACCCTTTGAATTTCTTTTACTTCTAGTTTTTTTCTGTCTCTCCATTTCTTTTCATGAGGTCTGTTCTCTCAAATTTTTGTCCTATCACTCCCCAATACTTCTTCTACCAAGGCTATTAACATGTTATGTATTGCCAGATCCCATCATTAGGGTTACTTTGGCTGGAATCCCACTTCATCCATCAGTGTCACTGACACATTTGACTATGCCCCCTCCCTTTCTCAAAACTTTCTTCCATCAGTCCTTAGTCTTCCAGCCTCATCTGATTCTCATACTAACTCACCAGCTGCTGTGTGTTTTCTGTTCATCTTCTCTGCCCCCTGGCTTTGTCTTCCACATATGCATTCATCAACTATGTGGTTTCATTTAGTTTCAGGGCTTAACTCTCATCTATACACTGGTGACTGAACTGTCTCTTCCCTAAGCTATAAGCTCATTAGCCTGTCCATCCTAGACCTATTGTCCACTCAAAAGTAGAGAACCATTGGTTTCTAGCCACTTCTACCTCAACCTCCTTCATCTCAGGAAATGGCAACTCATTCCTCCCGCTAGTTAGGCAATAAAGCTGATATTTTCTTCCCTGTGCCCCCCCCATATAGATTTTTAACCCTCAAAACATATTCAGAATGTGATCATTCCTTATCACCTACTATACTGGAATAGCCCAATTGACCTATCTATTATTTGATCCCTAGATTATAGCCATTCAACTCTTAACTGGTTTTCCTGCTTCTATCCCTGCCTTCCATGGTCTAATTCCCATACAATGTGAGTAAACCTTTTTTTCCAAGACTGTTTTCATCGCTCTGGTCTATAGAAATTCCATATATATATAGTTTCCTTCCTCTTCCCTTTCCTTATTTACTTTTCTAAATAGAAGAATTTACAGTTACAACATTCAGCAATTATACACATTCAGATTTAAAAAGCAGACAAATGAGATATAAGGAAGTACTTGGCCAACACCTGGATGCCCCCATGATGTAGGCCCATACTGTGAGTCTTAATAGTTACCAGGTCATATATCCCTTTGCCAATCATAGAATAACTGTCTTTCTCTCAAAAATAGCATACATATATACATTTACATATTTTTCAACAGATTCAAAGACTTCCCCAAATGTACAGTGCACTCTAGATAAAAACTTTTCTTTTATATTAATTAATTTCATTTAAAAATTTAAGATACTCACTTAACACTTAGGATTTTTGTATGATGGTCCTCCATAGAACCCTAAGTTATTGCTTAAAAATTGCTTATACAGTCAAAGAACTCCCACCAGTCTTGACTTTAGAGAAAAAAATTTAAAAAGTAAGTATGATAGCAATGTTATTTGAAATAGTTCTTATACCTAAGAAAATGTACACTGGCTCATGTTAGAGAATAGCATTTCTGATAAAATTTCATCATCTAATAACACTGTGTGTCAGAAGACCTAAAGAGTCTCCTGGTATATTTCCTTTTGATCTGTGTATCAGGGAAGTGAATTCAGCAATAATCATCTATCATCTTTTGTTTATACTGGACAACTGAGAAGAGTGTGCTAGCCCCGGTCATGTTCCATGATGTTGACTGTGCTCTGAAAAGAATGTATATGATAAAAACTCCGATTCAAAACATTTAGGGCTGTGATGGATCACAGCCAAGTTCCAACCTCCACGGGTAGGAAAGAGGGCTCCTGGGCTTAGTCTCTTGTTCAGCCACACACATTCCTGTGGCTAGGAGTAATTAAGTGGTGGGAGGGCAGGGTAGGTAGAATAACACAGACTGGGACAAGATAACTTTTCTTCTTAGCAGGGCATGGAAGTAAGCACCCAGAGGATGACTTGGCAGTTGTTCTGGAAAATTGAAAATGGAAATGAGCTGGCTCTAGGGGCTGACCACACCTTAGATGGAATACTTCTAGTAAACACGATAAGTAAAATGGTCAAAGTCTGGACTAGGGAGTTATGGTTTCCTTTACTACATTTCTATATAGATGATGATGATGATGTTTTACTCCATAAAGCTTCTGAAAAGCTAAGAGGATAGTAGCTTCTGAATAGCTACAGGACAGTTTTCAGTTCACGGGTCTATTGACGGAAGTCACTGCCCATCATCCCGTGAACCAGAATTATGTAGAAGAGTTTTCAATGTTATCTTACCTTCTATACAGTGTTCAACATGTTCAAGCTGCACTAATATTTAAAAATTTCTTTCTTATCTCATATAAACCCACAGGCTAAAATATTCAGTGACAAGCATGGCATAGAAAGAGTCAGGGAGAAGTCCAAGGCTAACCACACCTAATGTATATAGGTTAATAAAGTGGGAAGGAATTACCTGGAACTGACAATGGAGATTTGCTTCCTACTCTTTATCTAGAGGTTTGAGAACAACTATAAAGACATGCATTACATTTTCTAAAAATATAAAAGACCCCACAGAAATTATGTTAAAATATATGAACTCAAAGAACTATGTAGCGATTATCTGGAGTTACAGAGGTTTCTATAGGGACAATCTATCTGTATGCTCAATTGGCTTTAAGTACTTTAGGAATCATTTAGTCTTTTCAGCACACAGGTGTAGTAAGATAATCTCTTAAAGACTAGGAGGAAGAGCTTGGAAAAGAAAGGAGATGGCACTAATAAGAGGGTAACAGTCTGGGTCTGCATTCTTAATTTGGTTCTCATTTTGATAGCCATAGTGATAGCATTATGAGGAAAGGCCTAGGGTAGGTGATGAGAGTCCAGAATAGAACCCTTAGAATCAACTGCCTGCCATTCATCCACCCACCCACCCATCCATCCATCCATCCATCCATCCATCCATCCATCCATCCATCCAGCTAGCCATCCATCCACAAACTGTAATTTTGTTTTTGACTGACTCCTTTGTCACTGACTGTGCTTATTTCCCCAGACTGATCTGAGCATATGGAGAACTGGGTTAGGGTCGTCTCCTAGTCTACGGCCGCACCACCTGACCACAGCGGATCTTATCTGAGCTCTGAACCTGGTTAGAGCTGAGCTAGTCAGTACTTGTTTTGCTGCTATGCTCCTAAACTCACACTCAGAACTTTTTACAATACTCGTATATAAATGTAGTGTAGTGAGCGAGGTTCCTCAAGAAACTTTACATGCCTTGTCTAAAAGCTTTCAACGATGAGGTTGAAATGTTATTTTCACTTTATAATTGAACAAATAGTGACTTGAAAAGGCCAAATACTTGTCCAAATTAATTCAGTTAGTGAGAAACCCAGTATAGTATCAAAGCTAGGCTTACAAAATTCACATATTTTAAATACTGTCCTATGACAGCTGGGATCCTAATCTGACCATAGCATGAACTCAGGTGGTGACTGATTAAAGAGGAGGGGGGGGGATGCAGGAGAACTGTAATGGGCAGTGCTAACCAAGGCTCGCAAAAGCAGATTTGCTACCACTCCTGGAGATGAAGCCAGGGGCTCACAGGAGAACTGTGGTGAGAGGCCTTCCAGAGAGAACTGCTGTTTTCAGTAGAGTGACACAGCTGGCCTGAGGTCATTGTTGATCTAGGAGGACAAATATCCTGCTTCCTTCCAACCCATAACTTCTCCGAGCTCCTCACTAATGAACAGCCAGGATTCAGAACTCACAGGCATTTTTCCTTTGTGGGCTGGAAAGAAGGGTGAAGAAGGGTAGAGGATTGATCTGCAGTGGGCAGTGGAGTGAAGAGAAGCTATTCAGCATGAGCACAGACACACAGTGGAATTCCAATACCTCAAGCTGACATGCATTTAATTCAGTGCGTTTTGGGGAACATCCATACTGCTGTACAGAGATAAATAGGAAACCGTACAGATAAGTATCTGAAGTTGTCTTTTGACCTTTGATGAGAAACATTACTAAAAATAGATCTTGATCCCAATCTACAAAGATCACAAATGAGTTACTGTTATTGGACTGAAGCACTAGGAGCTGTGCATATAATTTGTCTAGTCATTATTGTCTATAAATGACTCAGCAAGAAGGATGTAAAGAAAACAAGTAATTGATAGTAGCTGACTTCAAATAAGCATGACACTAATTTAGAATATGAAGGTTCAGTATTATTAAATATCCTATACTGCACGTGAGTATTCATTCTTATCTATTTCCTTTAAATTCTGAACTTACACTTATTGGCTTGTACATAAGAGATTTTTAAATTAATGGCTTAATGAAAGAAATAATCTATATATTGACATACATGTTTTATGTCTGTATGGTAACGTTAGATAAATGACAAATTAATATGATTAGGATGTTTGGAAGCAGTTGGCAGTTTAGAGAGTTTTAAACCTATAAGGTCTACTTGTTAGAAACTTTCTTTCAAGTGGCGAATGTTTTATGAAAACACAGCCATAGTCTGGTAAAGTGTTGTGTATGAAGTCAGAATAAGCCCACTTTAAAACCAGGACACACAGCAGCATGAGACTCAACAGCCTCCTGTGCTGAGCTAATTAGTAGCAGAGCTTACAGAGTGGTAACAGTGTATATTCCTATCGTCCTGAATCTAGGTTTTCTCATGTTTGAGATGGGTAGAACGACTCTCCCTTGTTTTAGCTGCCTTTCCTGTTGCTGTGATTAAAATAAACCTTGACAGAAGCAATGAAAGAAGAAAGAGTTTTTATTTTGACTCAGCACAGTTCAAGAGTGTATAGTCTATCATGTCACGGTGGCAGGAGATGGAAACAGCTAGTCACATGTGTATGCAGCCAGGAAACAGACACAGGGAATACAGGATGCTCAGCTTCTTTCTCCACTTAAAGAATCCAGGAGTGGCACACCCTGTGGATGGGTCTTCTGGCCTCAATGCAGACAAGATAAGCCCCCCTCCCCCTAGTCATGTCTAGAGACCTGTCTTCCAGATGAATCTAGATTCTGTCAGGTTGACAATTAACTCTAACCACACTCTGTTAACAGAGCAGTTATGAAAAACAAAAGGAGATAACACATGTATGTACTTACCACAGCACCGCTCATATAAAGACCAGTCCATAATTTGGACTATTGTCACTGTTGGGATCCTTCCTAAGGCTGTATGTCATCTGGAACCTAGAAGTATGTGATTCTCAATAGTGGTATGGATATATGGAATGGTATGGCACTACTGACTATGTAGCAGCAGGCATAAAGTGACATCTTACATCAAAACAATACTACCATGGCTGTAATTATATATGCTGTCACTGACTTGGGATTATGGATTTAAGTGGCCAGCTACATACTACACTAACTTTCTTGAAAAGGGTGCATTTAGATATTCTGTTACATAGTATATATTACCACAATTTATATGAAAGGTGTGATTTATGACATAATTAGTGAAGATTCAAAGTCAAGGCTGGCCTTCATTCAATGTCAAAAATAAGTACTGTCTTTATCCCTGCACTTCTAAAACAACTTTTAGATATTTTAAATATTTTTGTGTATTCATTCATTCATTCATTCATTCATTGTGTGTGTGTGTGTGTGTGTGTGTGTGTGTGTGTGTGTGTACACATACACATACATGTGGAGGTTGGAGATCCACTTGTGGAAGTCGTGTTTCTCCGCCCACCATGTGGGTCCTAGGGATTGAACTCAGCTTGTCAGTCTTGGAGAAAGTGCCTTTATCCACTGAGCCATCTTGCCCACCAAGTTTTGGAAACTTAAATTGCCTATGACCAAAATTCTTCAAGTTCTCCTGTCAGCACATTTTTAATAACCGTATTTATGGTTTGTCCCTTCTATAGAGACATAGAGGAAAATGGATGGGAATACTTGAACCTCCATTCCTAGGCAAATCTCCCAACACACTGCTGACCCTTCTTTGGTCTCCCATTTCATTCTGCCCGAGGTGCCATGGGATTCATTTGATTGGTAATCTGGGAAAGCTCTGCCTGTGTTCCCTAGGGAGCTAGTAACTGCTGCTTTCCTAGGAATGATTCTTCCTCACTTGAGGGAAAGGGCTTGGAAGGGATGGGTCCTGCATTCGTTCAACACAGGAATGTTCTCTACCGACTCTGGGGATGTCATTTGTGACCCTGCTTGGTTCTCATATGCTGTAGTCTCTGACACCTTTCTTTATCTCTCTTTCTTTGAGATAGGATCTCTCTACATAGCCCTGGCACTTGCTACACTTGCTGTGTAGATAGACCAGGCTGGCCTTGAACTCAGAGATCCATCTGCTCCGACTCCTGAGTGTTGAGATTAAAGGTGTGTGCTGCCACACCAGGCTTCTCTCTCTCTCTCTC
>CABHPP010144364.1:0-41820 GCA_902168425.1 Peromyscus attwateri | reverse complement strand
CAATAAGACAACTAAAGGAGATCAAAGGGATACAAATTGGAAAGGAATAAGTCAAAATATTTTTATTTGTAGATGATAGTATGCTGTGGAATGGTCTTTCTATATGCTGTGAATATATGTTGATAGTATTGGTTAATAAGGAAGCTGCTCTGGCCTATGGCAAGACAGATTATAGCCAGGCAGGAAATTCGAGAGATGGGGGAGGAGAAAGGCAGAGTCAGAGCAGACACCAGCCCGCTGCCCAAGGAGCAACATGCCAACAGACCAGTAATGCCACAGCCATGTGGCAAAACATAGATTAATACAAATGGGTTAATTTAAGATGAAAGCACTAGCTAGCAAGAAGCCTGAGCCATAGACCAAATTGTTTGTAATTAATATTAAGCCTCTGACTGGTTATTTGGGTACTGGCAGGTGGAGAGAAAAGCTTTCGGTTACAATAGTATATATAGGCGACCCCTAAAAGTCTACCAGGGAACTCCTTCAGCTGATAAGCACCTTCAGTGAAGTGGCTGGATTCAAGATTAACTAAAAAAATTCAGTAGCCCTCTTAAATTCAAATGACAAATGGACTGAGAAAGAATTCAGGGAAATAACACCCTTCATAATTGCCACAAACAATATAAAATATCTTGGAGTAACCCTAACCAAGTAAGTGAAAGACAAACTTCAAATCTTTGAAGAAAGAAATAGAAGAAGATATCAGAAGATGAAAAGATCTCCCATGTTCATGGATCGACAAGATTAACATAGTAACAGTGGCCATCCTACCAAAAGCAATCTACAGATTTAACATAATCCCCATCAAAATCCCAACACAGATCTTTACAGATCTTGAAAGGACAATACTCAATTTCATATGGAAAATAACAACAAGAAAAACAAACTCAGGATAGCTAAAACAATCTTGAACAATAAAAGAACTTCCAAAGGTATCACCATCCCTGATTTCAAGTTCTACTACAGAGCTGTAGTAATACAATCCACATGATATTGGCATAAAAACAGACATGTTGTTCAATGGAATCAACTCAAAGACCCAGGCATAAATCCACACACCTATGGACACCTGCTTTTTGATAAGCCAGAAATACACAATGGAAAAAGGAAAGCATCTTCAACAAATGGTGCTGGTCTAACTGAATGTCTACATGTAGAAGAATGCAAATAGATCCATATTTATGACCCTGCACAAAACTCAAGTCCAAGTGGATCAAAGACCTCAACAGAAACCAGATACACTGAACTTGATAGAAGAGAAAGTGGGGAATAGCCTTGAATGCACTGGCACAGCAGACAACTTCCTGAATACTGATAGCACAGTCACTAAGATCCGTTAATACATGGAACCTCGTGAAACTGAAACACTTTTGTAAAGCAAAGGACACTATCAATAGGACAAAACAGCACCCGACAGAATGGGAAAAGATTTCTCCAACTCCACATCTGATAGAGGACTAATTTCCAAAATATATGAAGAACTCAAGAAACTAAACATCAACAAACCAAATAATCCAATTAAAAAATGGGATACAGACCTCAACAGAGGAAACTTAAATGTCTGAGAAACACTTAAGGAAATGTTCAACATCCTTAACCATCAGGGAAATGAAAATTGAAAACTACTTTGGGATTCCATCTTACACCTATCAGAATGACTAAGATAAAAAACACACGTGACAGCTCATGCTGGTGAGGATGTAGAGCAAAGGCAACACTCTTTCATTGCTGGTGGTAGTGTAAATTGTACAGCCACTTTAGAAACCAATATGGCGGTTTCTCAGAAAATTGGGAATTGATCTATCTACCTTACAACTCAGCTATACTACTCTTGGGCATAACCCCAAAGGGCACTCCATGCTACCACAAGGACACACAACTGTGTTCATAGCAGCTTTACTCATAATAACTAGAAACTGGAAACAACTTAGATGTCCCTCAGCTGAAGAATAAAGAAATTATGGTACATTTACACAATGGAATATTACTCAACAGTTAAAAAAATTACATCATAAAATTTGCTGGCAAATGAATAGAACTAGAAAAGATCATCTTGAGTGAGGTAACTCAGACTCAGAAAGACAAACATGGTATGTACTCACTCATAAGTGGATATTAGCTCTAAAATAAAGGGTAGTTATGCTACACTCCACAGAACCAAAGAGGCTAAGTGACAAAGAGGGCTCAAGGGGATGCATGGGTCACCCTGGGAAAGTGAAATTGAACAGATTTTGTGGGTGAACTGAAGGTGGGTAGGGATGAGGACAGGAGGGTTCGTGTGGAGTATGGAGGGATGGAGGGAGAGAGTATGGGGAGAGATAACTGGAAATGGGGAGGGCCTTTAGGGGAGAGATGGAAACCTAGTGCAGTGGAAACTTCCTGGAATCTATGAGGGTGATCCTAGCGAAGACTCCTAGTAATGGAGGATATGGAGACTGAACTGGACATATTCTGTAACCAGGCAAGGCTTCCCATGCCCAACACTGCCTGGATGGCCAGGAACCAGAAGCTAGATAGCCCAGACACTTAGGGTAGAAACAAATAGGACTGCAGAAAGAAAAAAAAGTCAGTGAAAGGATTCTTAATGATATTCTGCTATACTCATAGTTCTATACTCATAGATCAGTGTCTAGCCCAATTGTCATCAGAGAGGCTTCCTCTGGCAGTTGATGGGAGCAGGTGCAGAGACTCACAGACAAACATTAGATGGAGCTCCAGGAACCCCGAAGAAGAGGGAGAGGAAGGATTGTAGGAGCTAGAGGAATGGAGGACACCAGGAGCCCACAGGTTCAACTAAGCAGTGCTCACAGGGGCTCACAGAGACTGAAGTGACAATCACAGAGCCTGCTTGGGTCTATGCTAGTTCCTCTGCATATGTTATGGTTGTTTAGCTTGGGGATTTTGTGCGGGCTCTGTTGTAGAATATTATTTTAAGATGTGTTACCTTTGTTTATGCTGTGGAACATTTATTTAATGATGCAAAGATGTGTTGCATTCTTTTATGTTGCATTTGTTTAACTCTGTGAAGCTGTGTTACTTTGCCTGTCTAAAACATCTGATGGTCTAATAAAGAGCTGAATGGCCAATAGCAAGGCAATAAATAAGGAGAAATCTGGGAGAAAGAAGAAAGAGCAAGGAATCAGAGAGGAAGGAGGAGGACTTCAGGGGCTGGCCACCCAGCCACCCAGCTACACAGTCAGACATGGAGTAAGAAGGAAAGAAAAGGTATACAGTAACAGAGAAAGATAAAAGCCCTGAAGCCAAAGGTAGATGGGATAATTTAAATTAAGAAAAGCTGGTGAGAAATAAGCCAAGCTAACTCTGGGCATTTATAATTAAGAATAAGCCTCCATGTGCATTTATTTGGGAGTTGAGTGGTGGACCCCTCAAAAGAGCAAAGAGCCAAAAAATAAAAGCAACCAGCAACAGGACTCCTAATAGTGGGAGTGGGGATGTCTCTGACTATTTTGGCTGTTCTTGGTACCATTTTCCTTCTACTGGGTTGCCTCATCAAGCCTTGATATGAGGGTTTGTGCCTAGTCTTATTGCATCTTGTTAGGCCATGTTCAGTTGATATCCCTGGGAGGCCTGCTCTTTTCAGAAGGGAAAGGGAGGAGGAGTGTATCTGGGAGAGAGGGAAGGGGAGACTTGGAAGAGAGGAGGGAGGGGAAACTGTGGTTGGCAAGTACTGTATGCAAGAAGAAATAAGAAAAAAGAATATGAAGTAGAACTTCTTTAGGCAATTTCTGCATACTGTAGAGGTGATTAGAGGTATGAAGTTGATTACATTTTGTTAAAACCTTCAAAATCACAAATACTGAGTATCTTATTAGTTTTTTCTTTGTTGCTGTGGTAAAATACCCTGAACAAAAGCAACACAAGGAGAAAGGGTTTATTTAGCTTACAGTTCATTCTACCACGATGGAAAGTCAAGGCAGCAGGAGGTTGAAACAACTGGTCACACTGCATCCGAAATCAAGAAACAGAGTGTGAGGACTGTTTGTGCTCAGCTAACACTTTCCTTTTTATACAGCCCAGGACCAATCCCAGGGAATGGTGCCTCATACTTTTAGTGTACTTCCCCCTCAATTAACTTTATCAATGTATCCCACATAGGCATGCCTAGAGACTAAATAGTCTCTTGGAGATGTGTCTGAAGCTTTGTCTCTGAGGTGATTCTGGATAATTGACAATTATTACTATCACACTGAGCATATCTTATTTGTGAAGTGTATATCTATCTATCTATCTATCTATCTATCTATCTATCTATCATCTATCTATCATCTATCTATCTATCTATCTATCTATCTATCTATCTATCTATCTATCTATATCATATAGGTAAATTGAGAGTGTTCATATCACAGAAATGCTCATAGCATATGTCTTTACTTCACAAAAAATTATCTCCTTTAAAATGCATGGTCAGAACTGAACTCAGAAGCAATCTCATTATTTCTGATAGAACACATTATTTTGTTGGGTACTGTAGTCTAAACCCTCTTTATCAGACCACACCAATCACCAATTATGAAATCAGATATATCTCTGTTCTGGCCTGCTTTCTGTGTTAACTAGTTTAAATAATGTAGCAATATATCTTTAAACCCATTTTAAGCCTGGACCTTTACTAACAGCCTAAAAGAGAAACAGAGCTAAGCCTGTGGTTTCTCCATATATAACTGAGTAGCATCAACTGCAACAAAAAATGTTCAGACATCATTTTCCTTACAACTCTATTATTACATATTTGGATTGGTATCAGCAGCACCCTCATCACCCAAGTTTAAAATCTCACTTTTAACACCTCATCAGTGCTCCCCCCCCCCACCAACAACTTCCCCTCCAGTGAATCTCACCTTCCCCCCATTCCTGCAATGGTCTGCCAATGTAAGACAGCAGTTACCTTGAGCTCAGAGTATTGCAGAAGCAGCTGTCTAAAACTTTTGCTTTTTTTTCCCCCAGAAAAATCCATTTTATTCATAATCTTTTCAAGTTAAAATTTTATAAACGAAGTGGCCAGATGACAACATTCCTGCTGAGAAACCTTCCGTGGCCCAGATCTCTCAGTTCAGCCCTCATGAACCAGGACCTAATAACTCCCATTTCAAATGGACTCATTTGGCTGCCTTTCTGCCTGGTTCATGTAATTTTCTCTGCCTAAATACTTTTTCTTTAGACAGGGCCTCTACATCCGTGTGCCCCTGTGCCAGCTTCCCGAGCGAGCGCTCAGGTTACAGGCGTGAGCTGCTGGTTCCTTTGTATTTCTTTGTAATCTGCTAAACGTGTCCTTAGCTTCTGTGGACCTGATCCTCTAAGGATTGTATTTTGACTCTCCAATGTCTTCTTTCCCTTTGCTCACCGAATCTACTTGTGCTTAAATAGCCATCATCTGGTTCAGCTACCCATCCTTGTATTCCTATGACATTGTGGGTATGACTCACATCACAGTGTAATGCAATTATCTACTTAAAAAGTCCATTCTAACTATATGACTGGGAAAAGGGGCTCTGATTTAACTTTGTATCCCTGTTGCCTAGCAAATGTCTTTACACAGGACTGACTGGTTTGGACCTAGGGCTGAAACAGCATATGGCACCAACTACTAATGTAACTCTGACATTAATCCAAGCAGTGGAGATATCCCTCAGCAGTAGGTGCCATACACCCCACGTTAAGGAAGATCCATCCAGACATGAATGGAATGTTCAATTTAAATAGACTGAATACAAACTTACATAGGGTGAGCGAAATCTTGAAGAACCTCCTTATCTCCTATCTTCCTCTGACCACAGTACTTTGAAAGTATTTTCGGAAATGAACTCTTAAGGACTAGTGAAGAGAATAATATTAGCATTCACTGAGTATGGTGTAATAATGAAAGCAGCTGGGGTTGGTATTAGAATAAGTATAAGCGTCCAGTTGTATTTCCCATTTTTTCTTTTCCTCCCCTTTTTCTTCCATCTTTCCCTCTCTCCTTCCTTCCCCCTTTCCTAAGAGCTTTAGAAATAAAGCTGTAAACTCAGCCTTTACTTGAAGCAAATGAGATTAACTTCCTTCGAAGTATTTCTGTTTACAGATAACATCAGTTGGGCCCACATTTGCATCACTAAGGCCACCTTTAATATGAACTTCAGGAAATTTGAAACTCTAAATATTTATAGCTACCAAATCAACAGCTGGCCTGGACATTACCTTTGAAGCCATTAACATTACTCATAAAGCTTATGCCACTCCACAGGAAACATTTTCTATTGCCTTTCTTCAAAGTTCCCATCGATATACTGAACAAAGCTTTACCTAGAAACATTATTTCAGCAAACAACGCTGCTGTTTACCTCTCTGGAGCCTCTGGCAGTGACGTCAAGGCTTTCGTGGGTGTTTCTAAGTGTTTGGGATTGTGCCTTACCTCCCAGTGTGTGCAGTCTGGCTATGGACTTGGGCTTCCTTTGCACTCCCGAGTGCTTCACCTTGCCATCCTCAGACACAGAGGGAGCTGATGCTGGTTTGCTGATGCACTTCTCTTTACGTGCAGCCAAAACACAGACAACAGCAAAGTCACTACAGCATGCATGGAATCCCAGACAGCAGTCCGCAGCCACCTGCGAAGGCGGCTCCTTCAATCTACCAGCACACAGTTCATTTGCTTCAGAGTGTCTCCCTCCCTTCCCAACCAAGAGTCTCAATTATGTTACACAGGGAAAAAGATGAGATTAAAATGTAATTTTAGAAATTTATTATTCCTAAAACACAAATGAGGAAAGATGTTTACCCATATGGAGACATAGACTTTTGTTAGATACTCGCTCATTTAATGGGCTTATAAAACAAAGCAGAGAGCAGACATTGTAGGCTCCCAGCACAGGAAGGCAGAGGCAGTTTAGTTCCAGGCCAGCCTAGTGCTACACAGCCAGTTAGAGGCCAGCATGGGAGGCCTTGTCTCCAAACTCAACAGAAGCAGAGGGTATTACAAGAGGTGGAGACACATCAGTATTTCGAAAATACCTTCTGTAGAGAAGGAAAATTACCACAGTGTTCTTTTTTTCTCTGTTTTGTAGCAAGGAAGAAATGGAATTATTTAACGGTATACTAATGAAACATTTAGTCATGTCTCAAAATGATTTGTAGAGTGATAGTAGACCTAAATTAATTGTAAAGTTTTACCTTGATGAATACTGAGTGACCCTACCGTAATACTTCACAGGTACTGTAAGGATTTCATAGTTTTAAGTCTTATTATTTAAGTGTATCCATGTTTTGCTTGTATTATATATGCATACTACATGCATGCCTGGTACTCAGGGAGGCCAGAAGTGGTATCAGATCCTAGCCCATGGCTTTAAGTTTTAAATCATCACCACTGGGCTGCTTGGATGGTTCAGTGAGTAAAAGCGCCTGCCACCAAGCAGAGGACCCGGGTTTGATTCCCAGGACCCACATGGTGGAAGAAGAAAGCCAGTTCTACAAGCTGTCCTCTGACCCCCCACGTGCACGCCGTGGCATGTGCACATCCACAAAGAAATACATAAAAACGTGATACAGATGGAAAACAAAAAGCACCAACACTTTAGCAGCTTTAAGGAAAAAAATGATGTCTGAATGGGTTAAGTCTCACCAATTAAGTCATAAGAAGAAAGGGCTTTTCTAATACTCCTCTTTTTTCAAAGTATATTATTACATTTCAGCACTTCAAATGGTTTTCCTTGATTTTTGGGGCTGCATTTGTTTAAAGGAATCCACACAGGCAGAGTTGTTCTGCTGGGGATTAGGCCCTGTATACATACGGTACTGAAGGTAGCAGCCAGGGTTTGAAGGAATGTGGCTATACGGTAAGACCCTGTTCCATTAAAAACAAAACAAAATGTTTGTTTTAAAGCAATCTTTCAAAAATGTATTAAAAATAATTCACAAGGGGGAGAGAGATGGCTCAGCAGTTAAGAGCCCACATTGCTCTTTCAGAAAACCTAAGTTTGGTTCCCAGAATCCACACTGTGCAGTTCATAACTGCTTTTAACTCCAGATCTAAGAAATCCAGTATCTCTGGTCTCTGTGGGCATACAAACTAATGATAGCTTTGAAAATTAATGCCATAATGTAACACATTTTTAGTGTGTGTGTGTGTGTGTGTGTGTGTGTGTGTAGACCAGAGGTTGACATTGGGTGTCTTCCATTAGTCTCCACATTATTTTTGAGAGCGGGTCCTTGGAGAAGTTGGAGTTCACTGGTCTGGTGGTCTGGCTGACAGGAAGCTTCCAGGTCCCTCTGTCCCTGTGCCCCAGTGCTGAGATTACAGACACAGCCACACTCTCAGCTTTTATCTGGTTCCAGGATCCAAACTCAACCTCAGGCTTGTGTACTAAGCATTTTACTAAGCCATGTATCCAGCCTTTTTGTTGGTTTAAGAGACAATGATTTTAATTAAAGCCTCAGTCAAAATACAAAACAAAATGTTAAAAAAGAGTAAAATGATTTCAAATTCTTGAAGCATCAGATCAGAACTTCTGGAAAAGGGGACCACTGCTAGTCAACTGGAATTTACTCCTTGTTTAAGAATCTACACACCCACTCTCCTAAGGAGCTTACCATAACTCAGGAGCCTTAAAAACTAGGCACATCATGTTTTTACTTTCTCTTAACTCAGGGTTCCTATAGCTTGGAGAAAATAAAAAGGAACATTTTGAAAAAATATTGAGTTATGGGCCAGGTGTGGTGCCACGTACTTTTCCTCCCAGCACTCAGGAGGAAGGCAGATCTCTGTGAGTCAAGGCTAGCCTGGTCTACACAGTGAGTTCCAGGATAGTCAAGTGAGAGTCTGTTTTTTAAAAAAAAATGAAATAAAACAATAAACTAAGTTATGTTTGAAATTGTGAGCTTTCAAATTGTACTGTAAGTCACCTAGGATTTTTCATACTGCTTTTTAAATTCTGGGAAAGCATGGTCTGACTTTCATTTAAAAAACGAGACTGAAAATATACACATGAAAATGTGCAGATTTGGGCATGTAAGCCTATATCAATAGGCTGTCCCTCATTTATTGTTTTATAGCTACACACTATAACTGTGAAAATTTAAAGTTATAAAATTCTTCATTTATATTTCATATACTTTTTTTAAAAAGAAAACTTCTGTTTAAGAAGGGATTGCTCTGTTAAGAAAAAGTATGGGGCTGGAGAGATGCCTCAAAAGTTAAGATCTTGAGTACTCTTCCAGTAGACCCAGGTTCGGTTCCCTGAACCTACATGGCAGCTCACAAGTGTCTGTAACTCCAGTTCCACTTACATATATTTGGGCAAAATGCTCATACACACAGAATGAAAATAAATGTTAAAAATAAAAGTATGAGGGTTACATACATAGATCAGTGGTAGAGAGCACCATAGGACAGTCACTGTCCTGGCTTTGGTCCCCAGCATTTTTTTTTATAAGAAGTAAAATAGCCATTTATCTAGACACTGGTGAATAATCAATGTATGTATCATGGGATTCTGACAAGATGAAAACATATGGAGAAAGGTGAATGGTTCCTATTCATAGTGGCTCATATCCTAATGCCAAATAAAATCATAGAGTAATATTTAATAGTAAAATCTTTCTGAAAAACATGTTGTATTCCATTTAAGCACATGTTCTCTCTAAGCCAATGCTTTTGCCATTTTAGTAAATATGAATTCAATGTTGAGATCTGGCCCCTTTGGTTCTGAGGTAGGCTATATATATATACACACACACACACACACACACACACACACACACACACACACACTTTGTCTTTGCTCAAATTCTAACCTAAACACTCATATACACAAAAGGAAAACAAATATTAAAAGAAAAAGTGTGGGGGCTACATATATAGATCAGTGGTAGAGAGCTTCTTAAGACAGTCAGTCTTAAGCTTTGCTTTTTAAAAGAAGAACTCAAATGATATCTAGAACCACAATGTATATCAGAGAAACAGACACACAGACAGACACACAGACAGACGTACACACGCATGTACGTGCACGTACATATTCTAATGTTTGAAAACATCTGTATAACTTTGGTCTATTAATGTGCAAGGCCATTGCATGCAGTTTCAGAGTTACTCAGCTATTCAAGTCCACAGGCATCCCAGAAATGTTCACTGCTCTCACCACACACCCTGTATAAGGAGAAGAAGAAACAGGAGTCGGGCAAACCCACCCTTCCAAACCACTAGGCAAGGATACTCTTCACTGTTTCGGATGTCGACCACCAGGAGTTTTGGCTTACTAGACTTTGTTTTCTTGGTGGGGGTCTTGAAGTGGCCTGTCACCGTGAGCTCACACAAATCAATCAAGTCCTCTGCTGAAATCCGGGGTGATACTTCTGATTTTAGGTCATTTAAAGTGATGGATTCTCTTGACTGAAAAAAAAAGTACAAGGAACAAAAATATTGACAATTTTATAGAGACAAACTATAGGCATTTTATACCATCAGTATAGCCCAAGGAGAAGAGGACTCGAACTCATTTTGGCAATCTATAGGCTCCCTACTAAAAAGACATTAGACTGTCAAACTAGGACACTGGCCTCACCTTTATCCCCATTATATGGTACGTGGCTAATTGATATTAGCAGCCATTCTCTGTGTTATTTAGCAGAGAGAAGAATTATTCCCTCCCTGCCCTCACAATAAGCAGTGCAATAAATCCAACCCAACAAAAAATTAATAGAGTATCAGTATTGCTTTTGAAAACTTATGTGATATAACTTGAGAATTTATGAGCTTTCAAGGGTTGGGAATGTACCCCAGTGGAAAAGCGTTTGCTCTGCATGGATGAGGCCCTGGGTTCCATTCCCAGTAAAACAATATACAAACAAATAAACAAACAACAACAACAAAACAAATAGCTTTCAGAATTTACTTGATTAAAAGTATAGAGATCCAAAGAGAAATTATTTATATGCTTAATCATTATCAAAATTGGGCCCAATTATTTTCTTAGTTTCTCATTTTCTTGGTTTCATTCTTTGATTCTACTTGGAATCTGCAATTTAGTATTTCTAGGAAAAGAACTACACCACATAAATCATTCACTAGACAAATTTCTTTGGAAAAAAAAATGTGTTCAAGTGGAGTTTGATGTCAGCTTTCATCTCGAGAGTTCCTCTGACTGGGTCCCCGATTCTGTAGTAGTAAACACTTATTTACTTCCTTCATTAACTTTTAAACAGAAATGAAAACTGCTAAGCTTTTTGGGTTTATGACTTTTAATAAAAATAGGCATTAAGAATGTCAATTTTTTAATATTAAGTATTAAAGTTACTTCAACATTTTGAAATTATCAGCAGCAACACACCAGAGTCTCCCTATCCTTTTTTTGTTAGACTGCAATGTTTGCAGGTGTTTCTCGAGGTCTCCCTATGAAGCTGTGTACATCTTTGGAGATGAACTAACGAGCTCGGATTGGCCTAACTCTGCCTGCACACACTTAGTGATGAATGGGACATTTTTGGGTGGAAGGACGTTCACTTGGTCTGAGTGAAGGGTGTTGGCGGGCTGGGGAGGAGTGTTTCATAGGAGTGTTCTGTCCAGCACGGTCCTAACCGAATGTGAGGGAGGTCATTAGGAGAGAGCGCTGCTGCTGCACACTGCACAGTCTCAAGAGCAGGAGAGGAGTCACCAACAAACCATGACTTCCCAGCCTTCTCTGGATGTACAAAAGAATTTTAGTATGATACACGACTGTCTCTGCAGACTAATTTTAGGAGTTAAACTAAGCTCTTAGGCTAAATTACACTTCTCTAAGAAGAGAACAATAATGTTATTATTATAAAATACACCTTCCAGTAGTTATTAATTTCCTAAGCAATTTTAGTATTTATTATAACATTTATACTAAGAGGAATAACAAAGCTCCCCCCGCACCTCCTCTGTCTTGCTGCACCAATAGCACATACATCAGTGTTTTCCTAGTGTGACTGGAGTTTCCAGCTCACGGGCCTTTGCCATAGCCAGTGGACAGGAATTTAGAACAACTACAGAATGGCTCTGCATGCTGACTAATTCATCATTTCAGCCCAAGAACCTATAGATAAAAACTCATATCAAGCTCAAGTTTTATCCCAGGAAAGTTTTTTTCTGTTTAACAGTACATGAGACTTAAGAACACAGAATTATTTGTTATTTGGTACTTTTAGATTTGAATTCTTAACAATTAAAACTTTTCTTTATCTCTTTGCTAAATTTGTGTGTATATGCATTTGGGTGCATGAATGTATGGGTGTAAATGTCTATGTGGGTTCATATTTGTGTACGGGTGTGTGTCCACATGAGGGTACATGTGTGTGAGTGTGGCATCCAGAGGCCAACCTCCGGTGTCACTCCTTAGGAGCCATTCACCTTGTTTTCTGAAACAGTTTCACTGCTCTGGAGATAGCTGAGTATGTGAGGCTGGCTGGCTAGTGAGTTCTAGGGAATCCATTGGTTTCCGCCAGCTCAGAGCTGGGATGACAAGGGTACACTACCATGCCTGGCTCTTTAATGTGCATTCTGGGGATTGAGTTTAGGTCCTCACACTTGCACAACAGCCACCTTATGGACCAGGTATTTTCTCAGCCCTTTTCTTCATTTTGTAATATGCTATTTGCTATGTTGCTTGGATTGACCTTGAACTTGTGATCCTCCTGTTTCAGCCTTTTAAGTGCTGAGATCAGATGCATGTCACCATAACCAGGAGATAGCAAACTAGATAGTGAAAATTCAACATGTACATCTATCTGATAATTTAACAAATCATATTGATTTGTTTTCCTAGGGTCAGAATTTATTTGGCAGATTACTAGTGAAAATCCTGTAGTAGTCCAGACCTTTGAAATGGCTCCCTGAATGGATTTATACTAATTCCCACCAAGTACCAAACATCTAAATGAGGTAACAAGACACACATTTTGCTGTTTGTAAGCACAGCATTCTGACACTTGGGGAAAGGCCTGGGCTTCTACTTCTAATGCATTAGTTCTACCTTTAGGAGCTCTGCTGCTGAATGCTTTTACATATGTGTGTGTAACACAGTTAAAGAAAAAGAGGCCATGGACTTGATAGAGAGCAAAGTGAGTACATGGAAGGAGCTGGAAAGAGAGCAGGAGGGGGGAAAGGATGTAACTACATTATAATTTCAAAAATAAAAATTAGTTAATAAAAGAAATCTTTCTATCTCCACCCCACTTCAAGGCTGGTATGAATGAAACAGGAATTTTAGCGAGGGTCTTATTTGTAATAGTTATCCCCCAAGTTCAATTCACAAGTGTCTGGGGCTCAAATCCCTGCTGTGACTCACTGACACAGAGTTCTTAGAAGAGAGTAGGAGCTCTCTCAGATGAGTCTGCACACTTGGTATTTGCATCTCATCAACTACCAGAAAGTTGAGACAGAGTAGCTACCAAGGAAAACTGGGTGAATTAATGAAAAAGTAAAGGAAGACATCTGAGATGAGACATAAGAAAACAGGTCAGGGGAAAATATGATGAACACATTTAGTCCTAAAGTTTTAAACATGAGGCTTGGGAAAAGATACAGACAGCAAATAAGAAAAAGGTGAATTCAGATTTAGACATGTGAAACTGAGCTTCAGAGTATACCACACTGAAAATATTAAGACTATAGCTAGAGATGGAAACAGAAGTTTGTGAGAAGTCACAGCTGGAGGGTCATATTAGGTATCAACATTGAACTATAGCTAAATTCATAAGAAAAGGTGAACTAATTAAAAACAAACAAAAATTGGCAAAAATATTGATTTTTGGCAGTCATAGCTCTATACTGCTGAGACAACCTTCAATGTTCTAGTATTAGAAGAAATAGAGTTGTTTTTAGAAAAAATTCAATCAATTCTTATTTTTCTCCATGTATTACTAAGCAGTCTCCAAAGTGCTCAGTATTTCAAGTGCATGTATGAAGGACATTATTTCAAGTGCATGTATGAAGGACATTATTTCAAGTGCATGTATGAAGGACATTATTTCAAGTGCATGTATGAAGGACATTATTTCAAGTGCATATATGAAGGACATGTATTTCAAGTGCATATATGAAGGACATATTTCAAGTGCACGTATGAAGGACAGCCTTTAGCAAAAGCTACAGACATAAACTATTATGTTCAAACTTTCAGAGAAAAGCCACTTAAAAAAATCACTCTAAAAAGCCCCATCATCTACAAAGATTTTTTTCTTTACATTTAAATCTATACATTGCTCCAGTAGCACTTTTTAAGTTTATCTTTCTTATTTTTAGAGGAACAGAGGTTACTGTTTCTAAGATTCAGAAACAGCATCTGCAACAGAGTTTGAAATAGCTGTTCTGCTCTGGAGGCTGCAGAATGCGTTTGTCACACTGGAGAGGCTTTGTTCCCCTAAATAGAAGAGAGATAATGTACGTGAGTATGAAATACGGAGAGGAGAGACAGAATTCTTTTCAGTGATTGAAGATTTCATGCTAAAAATTTCACAGATGTGCTCTATAAAAACTGAGTGCGAGCTAAATTTCTTCAAAGACAGTAATTTTCCCTTTGACTTACAGTATCAGCTTGGGGATATTTCATCCTCTGGGCCTCAGTTTTATCATGAATAATAGAAGAAAAAAAAAGACTAAATGACACTATTATTTATTTTAACTCTAGTGTTCTGTGACTTTATTTCTGATAAGCAGGAATATACTCCCAAATTCCTGCTTCCTTCCTTGAACAAAAGTGAGAAACTTGTTTAGTACTCTATGTTATTTGATGTTTTGCTTAAAAAGACTCAGGGTGATCAGGCAGGCCTCCTCATAAGCAGGACACACACAAACAGAGCACTGAAAACTTAGTATCTAAAACCAAGATTCTGGGTGATGCCCCACCCGGCTAAAGTTGTTTTCAGTGAGGATGGAAGAGATGGAGGTTTTAGTAAATGAACAACTTTAGTGTCAGTGATTTCTGAGGCAAAGACAAGGGCAAGGTGACATTGTGGGTGGGGTGGGGCGCTACATTTACTTGCTTACTTGTGTAGGAGTTTCTGGAAATGATTTTTCAAATAAACCCAGAACCTGATCCATTTCCTGAGCGGAAATGAAAGGATGAAAAGGGTGGAGTGACTCCACTCAACTGGGGGCGGAGCTTCTGACTCCTCCCAGGTGCTACTTCCTGACCTCATTAGTCATCTCTCTCACTCTTTTCTTACAGGTTGAAGTGCTTAGCAAAACAACACATTTGTTAGGCTGCTCCTTGCTACTCAGAATATTTTTCATCACTTTGCTCACTATGTAACCAAAGACTATCAAATACATGGTCAAAACAGTCTCTGATTAGAAGCCTTGGTATATGCTTGAGGAGAAAGTCTGTAGTTCTGCCTATTCATTCTTTTTTTTTTTTTAAACCTTGTTTTTATAATTTTTATTTTATGTGCATTAGTGTTTTGCCATGGGTTTTGAGTCCCCTGGAACTGGCATTACAGACAGTTGTGAGCTGCCATGTGGGTGCTGGGAATTGAACCCAGGTCCTCTGGAAGAGCAGTCAGTGCTCTTAACCACTGAGTCATCTCTCAAGCCCCCTGCCTTATTCATTCATAAGAATGAATACATTCTTATGCCCACACCAAGAACAAGGTGGTGAGTGAGGTCAATAAAGGGCTTACATTATTCTTATGATTAATTTCTGATGAAACATTTGCTGGCTAGTTTTTTGTCATCTTGGAAGAGGGAACTTCAGCTGAGAATGCCTCTGTCAAATTGGTCTCTAGGCAAGTCTCTGGGCATTCTCTTGATTAAAGATAGATGTGCAAGGGCTCATCCCATTGTGGGGAGTGTTACCCCTGGGTTGGTGGTCCTTGGTTGTATAAGAAAGCAAACTGAGTAAGCCATGGGGAGCAAGTCAGTAAGCAGCATTCCTTCATGGCCTCTGCTTTAGCTCCTGCCTCCAGTTCTTAAGCTGACTTCCCTTGATGATGAACTGTAAGCTGAAATAAACTCTGTTTTCCTCACGTCACTTTTGGTCATTGTGTTTATTACAGCAATGGAAAGTGAAATAGGACACAATGTTTACTTAATATCAGTTAGCCAACCATTTATAGCTGCATATAACCAGGACATCTGAAGTGGAAAGAAACTCAAGTTTTCAGCAGAGAACACAACAAAGGAAGGATCCTCAGCTGTTTTTAATAACTAATTGCTTATTTGAATACATTATAAAAAAAAGCCAGACAATTCTCACTAGGACACTGGGTACAGAAGCATCATAGTCTATCATGTATTTAGCTGTATACCTAACTTCTTTCAAATATGGAAGGCATTTTGATTTTAATGAGTTCAGCAAGGCTATACATATCACACCCACCCTAAAACCAGAGAACATGTTGCTGTACCTTGAGTTTGTAATGTAACAAGGCATATTATAGAATATGAGCTGACATATCTGAAGGCTTCCTTTCAATAAAGCTAAATTGGCCCTTATGTTTCATATTTTCTCATTGAAGATAAAAGAATCTAAGAGGTAAACTAATTTTACAATTCATTTAATCTCTGAATCACAAATTGAGAATAAACAAATATAGTATTTTTCAAAGAAAAACTAGACAAAGTGTAGCCAGGATGGTAAAACAGAGGGCTTGGTGTGGAACGAGGGGATATCTGTACTTTGAGGAGCGGGAGGGAGAACTGGAAACCAGCTAGGAAGCGGCGCAACTCTACACAGCCCTGAGTCAGAAACAACACAAACCATAACCCCCACCACGTCCCTGGTGGGGACCCTTCCTGCTAAGGAAGGGTACGCAGGAAATTGCAGCCCTCATACTCAGCATCAGACCTGTGGTCCCAGCACAGAAGTCTACAGTTTTCAGAGGCTTTAAGTCCAGTCTGAGGAGCTGGCTGGTCTGAGTGGCTTTTCTGTTCCAAAGAAGTAATCTTCTACAATGGTACTGCTTCATGTCACCTTGCCTGACCTTACCAGCAGCTTTGGGCCAGAGGATGTCTCATTGGACCCTCTCAGCATCTTGCAGTTTCTGCCCAAGAGGATACTCTACTACATGCCCAAGTCCAGTATGAACTGGACTGTAGATGAATTTCTAAATGGTCTTATTAGATTTTAAAAAAAACAAAACACAGAGCCAGATATAGGGGTGAAAACTTGAGAGATCAGGGAAATGGGGAAAGCCACAGCTAACCTTACCTCATCAACTCTGCAGCTTCCAAATGCTAGTTACTTCCTGTCTACCCATGCCTATATGCCTTGCTATTCTGCCATCTGATTTGCTCTTTCTGTACAGCTACATCACTTCCTCTTCCTGCCCAGCTCTGTCACTTCCTGTCTGTCTGTACAGACTCCAGACCTCCATGGTTAACTGGTGTTGGAATTTAAGGCATGTGCCACCACATCTGGCTCTGTTTCCAGTGTGGCCTTGAACTCACAGAGATCCAGACAGATTCCTGCCTGCCAAGTGATAGGATTAAAGGCATGTGCTCCTGTTGCCTGACTTCTTTGTTTACTTATAATGGCTATTCCTATTCCTCTGATCTCCAGGCAAGCTTTATTTATTAAAGCACAAATAAAATATCACCAATTCCCCCTTTTTTTCTAATAAAAAATAAAAAAATAAAAGTTGTAACTAATATAAGAAAAACTATATACAATACATACAAGCAATAAATACATCAACGATGTCTAGTCCATTTGCATTTGACAAATTCACAGAAAATTTCATTATCTATCCTATTTTGGTAAGTCCAAAATGTACCTAATTCACTTTCTATCCTATCTTGTATTACCAACAGTGGACCTGCAGGTATTAGGGAAGATCTCTTCCACACCTCAAGACTGGAACTCCTAAAACCAAGTCCCAGCTTCACCTACAACTGTCATTTCAGAGCAGAGAAAAGCACAGCTGCATTCTGCAGCTATAGTAATTTGGCTACCAGAGGCCCAATCCATCCTTGGTACCCTCAGAACCCACTCAGTGGGGAATGTGGAAAGTTTCTGTCCTACTCTACAGCCTGAAGGTTAAAGATAGTACAGAAAGGCTGGTCTGTCTCCAAAGTGGGGAGATGACAGACATGTGCCACCATGCTGAGTGACCACCATGCCGAGTGACCACCATCCTGAGTGAAAGAGCTGTGGTTTCTGAAGAGACAAATGAGACATCTCAACATCCTGCTAGATTAACAGGAAAGAGAGGGAAGATTCAAGGTCAGAGGTGAAAACAAGGGTTTTCACAGCACAGGAATGAAAGGAACCATGAGAAACCACTATTAGAAATTATTAGCAAAAATGTGGAATGCCTAGAAGAAATGGATAAATTTCTGAATACCTGCCATCAAAAGTGAATTGAAATGAAGTGGAAACCTACATATACAAATAACGAACTGTAACACTGAAACAATAATTAAAACCTTCCATCTGAAAAAAGCCTCAAGATCATGATAGCTTTGTTGCTGAATTATACAAAATATTTAAATGACTTATTCCAAATCCTCTTAAACTTCTCTAATTGAAATGGGAGGAACGCTGCCAAACTCTTCTGGAGCCAGCATTACCTGAGTGTCAGCACCATACAAAGGTCCCACAAAAAAAGAAAACTAAAAACATATACCCCTAATGACTATAAGTGCAAGTGTTCTCCACAAAATAGTAGCACACCAGATTCAGCAGCACCTTACAAGGATCAAACAGCAGGCCCAAGTGTGATTCATCACAGGGATGGAGTAATGTTCTAAATACACAAATCAACTAATGATACAACATCCCTCAGAATGGAAGATCATCTCAGCAGGTACAGAAAAGGCACTCGATAAGACTGAGCATTCCTTGATAATAAAAATGATCAGTGAGGCGTGGTGGTGCACACCTTGAATCCCAGAATCCTAGCCCTCAAGAGGCAGAGGTAGGCGGGTCTTTGAGTTTGACATAGGCCTGATTGACAAGGAGAGTTTCAGGACAACCAGGGCTACATATGGAGGCCCTGTCTCTAAAACAAAGCAAAACAAAGCAAAGCAAAGCATAACACTGCCAAGAAATTAGTAATAAAAAAGAATGTACCTCAAAACATTAAAGGTTAAAGATGAAAAAACCTACAGCTATTCCTGTAAGATCCTAAAAGACAGATATTCACTTTCATTTTTCTTAAGCTAGAACTGTCTTTAAAGGCTCAGTTATCAAAAGAAAGAAATATAGGTCATCTAAATTGTAAAGCATAAGGTTAATTTATGCATGTTTGAAGATGACAAGATGCTATAAATAAAAACCAAAATCCTTGGTCAGAAAGTTACCTGAATTGATGAATTACGTTAGTGAAGTTGGGGGGCTGGAGAGATGGCTTAGAGGTTAAGAGCACTGGCTGTTCTCCCAAGGGTCCTGAGTTCAATTCCCAGCACCCACATGGTGGCTCACAACCATCTAGAATGAGATCTGATGCCCTCTTCTGGCCTGCATACAGAATGCTGTATATATAATAAAATAAAATCTTTAAAAAAAAGTTAGTAAAGTTGGACAGAAAAATTGTTTTTCAAAAACAGTACTTTTAAAATATATGAACAGTGCATTTTTTGAAAAAGGTATCAGGAATACAATCCCATTTATGATAGTTACAAATTAAATAAAACATTTTCAAATAAGCAAGAAACTGAAGCTGTAAAATGAAAATTAGAAATCACCAATGATAGCCACTGAAAAGGATAAAAAGAGAAAGTCATCCAGTGTTCATGTTGTACCATGTTTATAGATTAGAAAAATTACTGTTGCTCAGCTGTCCATACTACTCTATTGTTCAATGCAATTCTCATCAAAATACTGATGACTTTTTCCACAGAAATAGGAAACAGCCCTAATATTTACATGGAAGCAGAAAGGACCGAGACAAGCTATAAAAATCTAGGAGGTGGGAGAAGGAGGCATCACAATATTTGACTTCAAAATTACAAAACTATTGCAACCAAACAGTATGGTTACTATTATGCTGTATACATATATAAAAGGACAAAATGGAACAATTCAAAGTTAACTTACAATTATATAGCCAAATAATTTTTAATAAAGACACCAAGACTATCCAGTAGAGTAAACTAGTTTATACAATAAATGCCCAGTCTCACAATGTCCAGGGAAAAGCAAATCAAAAGCTGAGAAAGTGGTGGAACATGTTTGTATTCTCAGCACTGGTGAGGTGTAGGCAGGCAGGGGCGAGTTCAAGAGTACCTTGGGTTATACAGTGAGACTCTATCTACCTCAAAAACAGCAATGACACAAACCACTAATATATGTCACCTGATCCCAATTAAAAAGGCTGTTACCAAAAAGGCAAAAATAGCAAATGACAATATAGATATGGAGAAAGGGTGGTGGGAATGTAAGTTAGTACAGATATTATGCAATACCATATAGTATTCCTCAGAAAACTGAAAGTAGATGTACTATAATGATACAGTGAATTTACCACTAGGAATATATTCAAAATCTTTGTGCCAAAAAGATAGATGCATTCCTATGTTCACTGTCGTGCTGTTCACAATAGCTAATGTATGGAATCTATCTAAATGTTCTGAGTAGATGAGCCAGTAAAGAAAGTGTGTACATAAACACCATAAAGCATGACTGAGCCATGAAGAATGAAGCCATCATTTGGGTAACATGGATAGAACTGGCTCTACTATGCTAAGTGAAGAAAGTCAGACAGAGTCAGGCATCACATGTTCTCATTTCTGTAAACTGGTAAGTCAGTGTCACAGAGGAATGGAATGGGGCTCTGGTCACTAGACACTTGGAAGGGCATTAGAGAAAGTGGATCAAAAGAAGTTCTGTAAAGACATACCAAACCACAGCTGGGGAGGAAGAGTTAGTTCCGGGTTCTCCATTACACAGAAGGGTAAGTGTGGTTCAAACAATCAATGATAGACTTCAAAATGACCCAAAGAGTATGAAATTCCAACATATGAAGATGATTAGTGCTTGAAGGGATGGAAAGTCTTATTACCCTGAGCGCATTACTATACATTATATACATGTATTTAATTACTAAAATGTACTGCATAAACACACTATAACCACTGCCACAATAAAGAGAAAACTCAATAAACTATTTCATATGTAAGTCTATCAAACAGAATAGAAATTCTAACTAATTAAAATTGTCATCTATAATGTAATGAGTGAATTAAATCAGTACTTAGTTTAATCAATGTTCAAGCTGTTAAAATAAAGATCCTCATAGCCCCTTTTGTTTTAATACAGCTTAAAATGTAATAACACACAACCCAAGTCAAGAAAATATTTGCTAAAAGTACAGGTAATTATTTTTTATAATGAAGTAAATCTTTATTTACTATATTGTCTATAAAATGTAAACATACATTTTTTTTTTGGTTTTTCGAGATAGGGTTTCTCTGTGTAGTTTTGGTGCCTGTCTTGGATCTCGCTCTGTAGACCAGATTTTGATACATATATCTCATTAATTTAAAAAATTAATTTTTGCCAAATTATGAGATATTTAAGTGTGCTCATATTTTACTTATAGAAATAAAACAGCTACTCTATTTTAAAAGCAGACACTATTCATTGGTTAAAATGCACAAGGCAAGGCAGAAATCACATGATAACCTACCTATATCAGTAGATGCAAAAAGGGCATTTGACAAAATCCTACATGCATGATTAAGACCCTAGAGAAACTAGGGGTTAAGAGAACATACTCAACACAATAAGGGCCATATATGACAAAACTGGGTTCTGTATGAAATCAAGCAGAGCAAGCCATGGGGAACAAGCTAGTAAGCAGCACTCCACCATGGCTTCTATCTAAATCAGCTCCTGCCTCCAGACTCCTGCCTTGAGTCCATTTTATGATGGAGTGTGATGTGGAACTGTAGGAAAAATAGACCCTTTCCTCCTATCCCCCCAAAAAACAACAAAACCAGCACAGTACTGGCACAAACCAGATACACACATCAGTGAATTAGAACAGAGGCCTGAGATGGAAGTCCACATAACTACAGCCACCTAGTTTTTTGACAAAACAGCCACAAATGTACATTGGAGAAAAGCGTCTTCAATGAATTGTGCTGGGGAAACTGAACATGTACAAGCAGATGTAAAGTTAAAATCTGAAACTCTGTATGAACATCTCAAGATACAGGAATAGGCAGCCTGGTGATATGATTAGTGGATAAAGATGGTTGTTGCCAAGCCTGGCTACCCATGATACCTGGGACCTGTAATCAACTCTTTCAAGTCACCCTCTGATCTCAACATGTGCATTGTGGCATGTGTGTGTTCACACATATACACTCACACAGACACAAAACAAATACATGCAATGGAAAAGTTTTAAAACCCTAAAATGTTACAATTAACTTAAAAAGAATGCTAAGAACCAAAAAGACATACTTTATTTTCCTATCAGCAAATTTATTTCAGTTGAGGCATCACATATTGGGCATAATTATGATTTTAATAAATTCTTGGTATGGGAAAGGGAACTAGAAAAGATGATGTAATTGAAAAATAACACAAATATGTGTATGAATCTAGTCTGCCATAAAGGGATATTTAGAATCAACAACAGTAATTTAGCTTGTCCAAGAAAATAAACCTCTTCATAGTAAACTACCCATTTGATAAATAAGAAAGTTGAGTAGTTAAGACTGTTAGCTCTACTTGTCTGTTCCTTGCTAAGTGCTCATTTTGTTTGATTCCTGTAGGAATTATGAACCATAACTCATCAGTCACTCAGGCACACACATTCCACACACACACTACACACACACACATACACCACACCACACACACACACACCACACACACCACACACACAGACAGATAGACAGACAGACACACACACCACACACACACATACACCACACCACACACACACACACACCACACAAACATACACCACACAAACATACACCACACACACACACAGACAGACACTCACACACAGCACAGCCGGGTGAACTTTATTTATTTGTGCTGGAAAGAAAGAGAAAGCCCTCTCAGCAGGAGTTCTCTCACAGGTATGAGAGCTATGGATAAAGCTCTGTTTTCACTTCTCATTATGGTCTCTTAGTCTGTGTTCGTATGTGGACAAAACACGCTAAAAATTATCATATTTAAAATTTTACACATAGATTTAAATGTGACTTGTGAACTCATGTCACAGAAGTTGTTTATTTGCTTTGTGTATCTTATAGGAAGTGCTGAGGGGGGCTGAACAAATGGGACACTTATGGCCTGAAATTTGAAAATCATTAAACTTCCTGGATCCTGTGTATAACTGTGTCTCTTGTTGCCACACTGTCTGTAGGATTGTGCCAGGATCCATTTCTCTTTAAATGTCACAGCATGCCAGTGATTCGTGAAATGACATCCCTGAACTTTGAGGTTTGGTAAGGAACACCTCTGTGCAAGCCCCCAGATATTCATTAGCTAGCTGGAGTCAGGCTGCTGTGCCCATCACTCTCCATGAAGAAAATGTATTCTGTAGACTCGATGCTGGAAAAACATTGCTAGAGGATCTGTGTCAAATCGATACTGAATTAAATCAGGCTGCACAGGAAAACTGTCACCACTGCAGCCTTCCTAGCAGCTTCATGTGGATATGCTAATTATACTGTGAGAGCCCTGCTGCCTGTGGAGAAATGTGCCACTGTCTCCCATCAGCTCAGCTGCCAGTCTGGACCAACCTTATTTGGGATATTCTGCCCTAGATCATGTCAACTGTTACTTTCAGCAAAAAGAATTCATATTTTCCTTTGTTTTCTATCAAGAACTCTATCCTAACTCTGCTTCTATCAGCCTCTACCAACCTTCATCAACACAATTTATTCTATAATTCTCCTGACCATGGGCATATTTTCTATGCTCATTTCACTTGTGGCATTTACAGGACACAGCTCTATTCAGCATACACTCGAAAGCAGAGGGTGGTGTTGACGTTGTGATGAGTCAGAATGACAACACTCAAGGGTTTCTATAACTGAGAGAGGAAACACTTGGTATGCCATTACAAATTCTGATTTCTCCAAGATAATTTCACAAAAGGGTAAAAGTAAATGCTTAAAAAGATAGTGACAATACCAAGTATGATTTCTAAGTTTTAGATGGATGCAGGGAAACCATTAGCTCTATTAAAAATGAGAAGTCTGTGAAGGGTCACTGGGAAAAGCAATGATGAACAAACACCACTAATTTACAGTTCCTTGACCTGGAAAGAGAGGCTCAGTCTTCAGTTATTTGGTTACAATATTTACTTAAACTTGTCTCATTTCACAAAGGATTTGTGATAACTTTTAGTTCAAATTACAATCTAATACATGTTTTTATTTTACCCCTTCCTGATACATTATTTCCATCTGCCAAAATAGTTTTCTGGTGTACTGAATTAAGTGATATCCCAAATCTGGAACTGATACTGGAGAAAGGAAGTTTATATAAAATGATAAAAATCTTGCTAACTCTCGACTTGAGGAGCTCGGTTTTAATAACAACTGGGTTCAGAAAGTGAAGAACACAGCTGTGAAGGAGGCATGGCAGGTACTGCAGGTTTTCCCCCTCTGTCTGCACTGACACTATGTTCCAAACCACCTTCTTTCATGTCCATGTATTTCCCAAGGTTCTTGGAACAGATACAGACCACATTAATGTAAAATGAAGCAAGTACTTAGCATGTGCTCAATAAATATCCGCTAAATAAAAAGTAGCCCAAAATTCACCTTAATGATGAGAGGGAGAAAAGAAAAGGAATAATCCTCCTTAAAACAAATCAAAAGCCATTGGAAGATGGCGGACAAGGAGCCACATTGGAAGAAGCAGTGGATAACAGCTGAAGAAATAAACAGAACATGAACATTTCACCAGTCCATCAGCTGCTTCTCTAGGTCCAAGGTCTACTGATCAACAAGGCTCTTCGACAACTGGACATCCACTTTCTCTCCAGGCAGACTGGACTCAAAGACTCCTACCTTTTACAAAGCTGGTGCCAGTGGGCACTTCAAAGAAGGGGTTCCTAGCAACTGTGGCGAGGGCCTCTTTCAGTGTCCCAACAAGAAGAGGCAGGAACTAAACACAAACTTATCCATCAGTGTGCTTTGTGCACCACACAGCCAACCATTCCTGACCATGTGGGGCCTCATCAACTGCAGTGGGGCAGAGTTGGCCTTGGTTATCCACAGCCCACAGAACAGAGTCAAGAAAACGCCACATGCAAAGAAAGCTGGGGGCCCCAGAGGAGGAAGAGCACCTTTAAAGGCATATGGAGCACAGCTAGATCAGGACCCCAGAGAAAAAGGAGTGGGTCCACGAAGAGACAAAACTGGCATTCAGGCCAGGGATCTCATTTCCTTAACATTTCTGTCCTGCTCTCCTTTCCCATGACAGCCATTCCTCATCTGCCCCAGAGTCCATTACCTTCTGTCTCCACCCAGCTGCCCCTCTCTCCACAGCTAAGTCTTATCTATTTAGTACGGTGGGGCATAGGAGGAGGCCAACACTATCCCTTACTGTTAGTTCCTTTTCAATGATTCTCTCTCTTCTCTCTTTCCTTTTTCCCTTTCCTCCTTTCTCTTTCTCATATTCATTCCTCACACTGTCACATTTCCCAGAGCCCAGAGGCTGACCTGGTTTACAATATCTGGGCACATATCTCTACCTCTCTTTAAAAGTCTAGTGCTAATCGAAGCTGCCACACATCCACCCACTTTTTCTTGTGCCTCAATTATTTCCACTCCTATGAGTGTCTCTCCCCCACTTCCCATCGAACAACCCAACACTTATCACTAGACTCACTGTGATTGTTCACCCTTTCCTTTCCTTTCCCTCATACTAACATATTAACACAGACGGTACCAGTGGGGTCTTTACTTCCTAAACTAACCTGTACTGAGCAAATGTCTGTTTTCCAGTAACTGCTACTGTGTTTAGTCAGAGTGGGTTAACTACTGGGTAGTGACTGCTGCTGAGAAAGAAGCACCCACCCCACAGGGACAGACTGGAGACAGGGCATGTGGACTGGAACACCAGTCTACCAGACGAAAATGTCACCACAACTGTACTAACTAGGACCCAGTCTCTTCTGGATGCTATAAACACATCCACTGAAAGAAGACAGACAATCTGAATTAAAAGAACAAAAATAATAGTGAAAATCTTAAGCAATGATATAATCCAGATCCCAGAGCAAAATCACAAGTGACATGAAAACCAAGAATACTGGTCTCCTCCAAAGCTATTAACCACATACTAATGAACACTGATCAAAATAACTTACACAAAATTCTAGATGAAGTCAAAAGAATAATTACACATTCCGAGGACTCAAATATTTTACGAGAAAATAAACAGCTGAACGAAATAGTGAAGTCAATCCACAATATGAAAATATAATTTAATAAAGAGATAGAAATATTGAAGAAAGCCCAAGCTAAGATGATGATGGAAATGAAAAACACAATAGAGCAAATAAAGCGATCAGTGGAAAGCATCCCCGATAGAATGGATCACGTGGAAGACAGAATATCAGGCTATGAAGACAAAATAGAGGGACTGATCATTTAGAGTAGGTCAATCATAAACTGTAAAAAAAAGTATGACTATACTACATAAGAACCCTGAAACTCCAGGAAAAGACAAAAACCTATATATTACAGGCATACAAGAAGGAGAACTTCATGAAAAAGTCATAGAAAATGTTTTCAGTAAAATCATAGAAGGAAATAGATACAAGAGGCACATGAGACACAAGACAGCCAGGGCCGGAAAGAAACACCTTGCATCATATCATAGTTAAAGCACTAAACAAACACGGTACACTGAAAACTGTAGAAAAGAACAGTTAAGCCACAGACAAGCCCATCAGAATAACAGCAGATGTTTTGATCTGAACCATGGAAGCAAGGGCTTGGACTGATGTATTTCAAACTTTGAAAGATCAAAATTGCCAATCCACTCTAACATACCCAGCAAAACTATCATAATTGGTGTAAAAGCAGAGTATAGGAATTTATGACCATCAAGCTAGTCCTATAGAGAATACTTAGATATTATTTAGATATTTAGAATATTTAGATAATATTTAGATATTAAAATATGTAGTCCGAGAGATAGATAAACACACTCAAGAGACTACAGAATGCAGGAGGAAAAAGTAAATGATGCTATGACACTCATTAAACAAAACTAAAATGTCCCAAATGCTACAAAACTAAAACAAAACAAAACAAAACAAAACAAAAAAACCCCAAAGGGAGCAATATGCACATTTCAATAATTACTCTGAATATCAATAGTCTCAATTAACCCACAAAAAGATGCAGACTGTAGACCGTATTAGAATCCTACTTTTGGTTGCCTCTGAGAAATGTATGTTAGTGAAATAATGAAAACAGGTATTCCAAGTAAAGAAATGAGAAGACATTGTTATTCTAATACCTGACAAAAATAATTAAAACTAATTCTTGTCAAAAGAGATAAAGATGATTAGCTGATATTGACCAAGAAAAAAAATCCACCAAGAAGACATTACAATCTTAAACATATATGCATCACATATATAGGCTAGATTTTTCTTGTTTTCATAAAATTAAGGAAGGATTTTCCATTTTTACTTTAAAAAGTTTTCCTTATTTCTAAGTGTTAAGTGGTCTTATTTTTTGTTTTATTGCTTTCCTGTTTCAACTGAATAATATACAAGCTTAATGAACCATTCACTGCTTAGAAAGAGAGTCTTGTAGGTCACAAAGTACATAGAGCTTATGTTAAAAACCACACACTTAGAATGTAAACATTTTTATATTAAAATGGTAGCTTCTTTATGTTAGGGACTTGATAATAAACACTGTACTTGAATCTCCAATACTACTACTGGGTTATTTTTTGGTTTAAATGAAGCTTTGAACTGCTAAGCAATAGCTACATATCAATCATACATGTTCTGACAATATTAGCTTTCTTAAATTTGGCTATAAACTAAATATTATATTCTATAATGAAAATAGTAATCTGTTTCTAAATAAAACTTCATATGAAAAAGTCATTATCAGTACTGACACTATTTCTTAGAACACACTGAAATTGACTTGTGACCTAAAATGTATTCTCTTGAAGGAGGATCCTATATTGTGGACCAGTGGTGCTTGCACTCACTCTGTGCAGATGCATTTGAGGTAAGTGACTTTAAACACTGAAAAGTAGCAAGAGGGAGAATGGGTAGATGATCATAAGATTCAAACACTTAGGATAGCACCAAGGACAGAGAAACAAAATACCCTGACACCTCTCATAGCTGGGACAGGCAGAATCCCCTTTGCAGAAGAAATCTAAGAGAATTCCGTCATATTTCATCAGTGCAGATACTGGCAATCCTAGCTACTAGACATTTTTACCATCTTCACAAGCTTGCAGTGTGTAAGAAAAATGAAATATGTGTAGTATCCTGGGTTTGGAAAAGGATTTCGTATATCATACATTCAACACCTAAGGTGCTACAGTCTGGAAACAACTCTGAGACATGAGTTAATGTCTGATTTTGAACTCATCTAGAGGTCATAAACCCCTAAATATTCCCATCTTTGGGATTCCTCAGCCATTATGCATCACTGACTTACAGGAAATGCACAGACATCTTGTGAACCCTTTCAGATGAGGGACTCTGACCCAGGCCAATGGGTGAGCTGCACTGTAGGGGACAACTACTGTGACACAGAAGGGGAGTGGAGGGTTTCACTGTTGAGAAACAGCAGATTAGAGTACTCCAGTTCTGAGCCCAAGGTTCTGGCTAGCTCCCTGTGAACTCATGCCAGCGGCAGGACCAAATCCAAGTACCCAGTTGTTTCCTGTTGTCCCATCCTCACTGTGCCAAGCTACAGTGGCTATTATAGAAACGGTGGAGCAGTAATCCTGTAGTTTCTACTGATCCCTGGTTTGCAGGACCTTGAGCAACTCTAGATCTAACCATTATCCTACAGCAGCAAACACTGCTGCTAAAGGAGGGGAACAAACAAACAAACCTAGATCCAGCTGTCACACCAACCCTGGGTGCAAATGGAAATTCGCTCATACCAATCAAGATCATACAAGACAAGATCCTGGACAAGTGCTGCTGCCAGCAAAGAGTAACACTATGGTTTCCATTTGCCACCTCATCTATACAGCTCCCATTATACTTGATCCAACAATCTACTGAGGATAGGACTGGGGATGAGTGCCGCAGAGGTAGGGCTTTGGGTTCTACCAATGACTCTTTAGCTGCAGCATCTGGAGCCAAGCCACTGTCTGGCTGAAGGGCAAGTGCTTTAGGACTTTCCCCACTGCTGGGGCTGCAGTGTCAGAGGGCCCTGCTAGAAGCACAGTAAGAACCAACAGGGCTTGAGGAAATTTGGGTTATCGGATATGGCCCACTATTCCCACTGCAGGAGTAAATACACAGTGAGTCCCACACAGCCCATGGCGATCAGCACCATCCCTGCTGGAACTTCAAGTGCCACCATTTTTGTGTGGCTCATAGGATAGTAGGTTTCTGATTCGATCTCAATCTGCGCTGCATCTAGAGTTATTAATCATAGCCAAAGAAGCTATAGGGAAACTACACTATGATGCCAATTTAGAAATACAGCCAGAATTGTATTCAGACTGACCCATTGATAGAAAATATCTCAATGCAGGAGCATAAGAAATATGAAAACTCAAAGCAACATGTATCTAAAAGCATAGAGCAAAAACTCTTTAGTAACAGATTTCATACCTGTACAGATGAAATACACCACAAAGAATATTTCTAAATGGTTATTAAAAAGCTCAGTGAAATCCATGAGAAAACAAACTATTAAAACGAAATTAGAAAGATAATTGAAATATGAACTAGAAATTCAGCAAAGAGACAGAGATTTTGAAATTCTTGGAAATGAAGAGATAAATACATCACCTAAAATGAAGATTGTTAAAAGCCCCTGTAATAGACTACATTATGAAAAAAAAAAAAAAAAGAATATCTGCGCTGAAGCCGGGTCTTCTGAAATAGCCCAGATACCTCTCACCCCCAGACAAACAAAGAATAAAGAATGTAGTCAAGACCTTTATGACACCATTAAACAAACAAATATCCACAGTTTTAGAATAGAAAAGTGAAGAGAAAGAAGTTTATGACAAAGGAAAACTATTCAATGAAATCAGAGTAGAATATTCTCCCAACTTTGGGAGAGACATGATAGCCACATGTAGGAGGCATACAGAACACCAAATAGACAAGACCAGAAAAGATCTCCACATGGCATGTTATATTCAAATTATAAAAAGTCCAGAGGAAAAACAATCTCTAAAACTTGTAAGAGAAAGACACCAAATCAATTCAAGAGTTTCTCTAGTACACAGGTATATTTGGCAGGAAAAATGAAAAAACAAAAACAAAAACAAAAAAACTGTTCCAAAAGCTGTATTCCAAGGAGGAAATAGAAAAGTGTATTTCCAGTTTGGAAAAAGAAAAATAGTCATCAAGAACACTACACCCAGCAGAGATATCTTTCAGAACTGAAGGAGAAATAGAGCCTTTCTAAAAAAAAAAAAATGAAACAGATTTATAACTTTCTGATCAGTCTTACAAAAGATACTTAAGCCTATAAATGAGAGATAGGTACCACCACTTCTTGGCCTTTTGGCTAAGATCAGTGTAAAACAGGTACATTGTGGAAGAATATAAAAATCATGAGAAGAATAGTTACATAAAAAGAAGAAAAGAATCAAGCACTATCAAACCACAAAGATGGACAGGGAAGGAATAAAAGAAGAAAAAGTATTTCAAACAAAGATAGCAACAGCAGGAGTAAGCCCTTATCTATCAATAATAATGAATGAAAATGGACTGAATTCTTCAATTAAAAGACACAGACTGGTTGAAGATATTTAAAAATATCCTTTAAACCAACGACACACACTCAAGAAATTTACATCACCTCTATAGACACAGAGATGGAAAGGAGGGAAAAGGATATTCCAAGCAAATGGAAACCCAAAGCAAGCAGGAGTAGCTATACACACACTCTGCAAACAGACTTTAGGATAAACAAGTTAATACTGAGACAAAAGGTGCATCATCCAAGGATCAAGGGTCAACTCACCAAGAAGGCATGGTGACTTATACCTCTAATCCGAGCAGCAGGTAAAGACAGCCTACATACAGAATGAGAGGAAACATTTCCCACTATTCACTTGACAAAGGGCTGATAGCTAGAATATACAGAGAATACACACAGTAAAGAAAATAGATGAAAAACTAAATGCTCTGTCCTCCTACTGATTTGAACAGCCCAACAAAATAATGTTTAGTTGGACTTTAGGTCAATATTTTAGTCTTGATATTATGTTAGCCAAAAAAACTGACATATTTTTGTTTTTCTGTGCACTTTACTGTGAACCATCCATCCTTACTTAGAAGTACACAAGTGACTGTACACGTCAATGGACACCCAGTGAAACTGAAAAAAAATAGTGAACTCTTGAGAAGCTATGACTTTAGAGTACTATGTGAGCTGGATTAATATGAATACACTTGAATTATCAAGGGTACAAAACATTTTTCACTACTGATAAAATAGCTGTTTGTAAGTTATACTGCATTAATTAGCTTGTTTCAACTCTCAAATGGGGGATAAAAACACTTTAGAGATTAGTTTAGAGGAAGAAAATATACTTGAATACCTGCAAACTATAAAGCCCTATGAGACTATTTTTAATTGTTCAAATTATATAGTTTATTGAAATTAAATTTTATACACTAGTATTTATATTTGACTTTTAGAAGCTATTCCATCATACAGTATAAAAATGTTTTAAAGACTCTAAACTCATTTAGTTAGCACATTAAGCATTCCTTACAAAGTTGAAGACCATTCAGTGAACGTTCTATTTTACTCATGACAATACTATATACAAATAGTTACCATTATGTGAATAAAATAAACTTAGTTTTTAATATCTTGGGCTACTATATGTGTTCTTAATTGGGTTATTGTGAAAAAGAACAATAATTCTTACTTTTTCACAGATTGTACATAATTAAGTTATACTATTCATAAACAAATTCATATGCTGCTCAAATTTGTCAAAGAGATACAAAAATATCTAAAGTTAACCACCATCTTTTCCTAAAAAGCACATTCAGTTAAAAGAAAAATCCATTTCAACCTTGTGGCTGGGAGAGCGCCATTGGCAAATGCTTAGGCTCCACAAACCGAAGGATGGATCGATCCATCACTTGTACCTCAGGAGCCAGGCCCAGGCGGTGCACCTGTGACCCCTGCACTGGGGATGTGGACACAGGAGGACATTGGGCCAGCTAGCTTGGCTTAAACCTGGTGAACTCCAGGCCCCACCAAAAGATTCTGTCTCAAAAACAAGATGGAGCAACATACAACGTTGATCTCTGAGTTAATCTCTGATTTTTGCATTCACACCTGCCCACCCCAAAATGAAAATCTGTTTTATTTGTTTTTTCATCCTATTAATCAAAAGTTCATACCTTTACTCACTGTTTTCTTCAATTAGTGAACTATGAACCAAATTCTCAAGCAGGCTTTTTTTTCCTTTGCTATTTTAAGGATAAAACTGGATGGGAGAGATCTTGGCAGGAGATGAAATAATTCTTTTGGCAATTCTTTAGTGGCTTGAAAATCAAAACGGTATTAAAACTAAGAAGTAAAGGTCAAAGTGAAATTTTAAACTGAAATTACTAGGGTAAAACTGCCAGAAAGATTCCTTCTCTTGAAAGGCGGCCTCCAACTCTTCCCCTGCCTTACTGTTGGTGCGTTCTGAATGTAAAGTGACGGTGCTGCTGCTGACCTAGCGAAGGAGATGGAATTCCAGAACATCACCCCATCACACAAATTATTTAGATTCAGAAGATTATTGTCATTAAGTTCTATATAGTTTACAGTGCTGAACTTTTTATTCCTTAATTACCAAGCATGTAAAAATAATTGTTACTAGTTTAGATTCTTGCTATATATCATGCACTGAGTGGATACTTTGTACATTATTTGTAAAATGACTTTGCTACGCCTAGGTGTTACGATGTGTGATAATCTTGCCAATGTGCCTGGACTAAGAAATGCACAGACGAGGATGAAGCACACTGCTTGGTGTGCTTGTGACATTCTAGATGTGAGTACATCAAGAGCTTCCTGAGTTAAGGAATGTATTAAAGCACTGGTGGGTTCTAACACGCTGCCATTGTTGAGAGGTCGTGAGAGCAGCAGGCAGGGTCAAGGTGGAGGAAGTGAGGCCCTAGGGTGGTGTCTCTGGGCTGGGTCTTGCCTGACCTCTTTCCATATCCCCCTCCCTGCTTTCTGGCTCATTGTATGAACTGCTCTATTCTACTGCACAGCTCCTGACAGAACAGACTGACACCTTTGGAACTGCAAGCCAAAACACATTTTCATTCTTGAGTGTCTTCATATTCTGTCACGAAAATAAGGTATGTAACACATGTGTTAGCACTTATAAATAGGTAATGGAGCCTGTGGATTATTCAGTGTAAAAAACAAGCAGGGTTGAAATGGAAGCCAACTCTATGAAACAGTAAACATGTTTTTTCTACTATCAAAGGATGTTAAAGAATCTAACATAAGCTAGGCATGGAGCTGTAGGATTTTAAACCCAGCACCTAGGAGGGAGAGGCAGGAGGATCTCTGTGAGTTCCAGGCCAGCTGGGGACATATAGGAAGGCCTTATCTCAACAACAACAACAACAAAAATGAAAAAGAAAGGGAAAAGACTAACACAGCAGTATGGCATTATATGAATCTAAATTGTGAGTGTCCTAATTTTAATGAATATGCAGCACACGTATTTTTTTCTATCTACTTTCCTTTCTATTAACATTTAAATTTGAACCTTCAGAAACATGGGAAAGAGGACAACATTTCAGATGAAAAATATTTCATGCAGGGGCTGTAGAGATGGCTTAGAGTTTGGAGCACTTGTTCTTCCAGATGACTGGGGTTCAATGCCCAGCATCCACATGGTGGCTCACAGTCATCCATAATTCCAGTTCCATGGGATCAGACATACTCTTCTGACCTCTGAGGGTATGAGGCACACATGTGGTACACATACATACAAGCAGGCAAAACATTCATACATATAAATAAAATTTAAAAAATTATTTTAAAATAACACATTAAATATTTACCTTTTCTCTCAATAAATGCTAATCCTCCCCTTGGGAGGCCTATTCCACTTTTGGAAGACCAGTAAAAATATTTATTTCCTAGTATAGATTCTTATTCTTATCTCTCAAGATCCTTTAGTAACTTCTCATAACCTTTCTCATATATACCCATGGGGCTGTCACCTCTTCAGCAACTTATAACCTTTCTCATGTATATCTATGGAGCTGTCACCTTTTTATTACCCAGGCTCCTGTCTATTGTTTAATAAATATAATTTGGTTGCGATTGGAAATGTGAAAACATTCCTTTTTACACATTAAAGTCTATCCTATTAAATTTACCTGGTTGTCACTAAAACAGTGAATGTATGCATATCAACTGAAATTCAATTTCATAAAAATAATTAAGATAATATAAAATTGGGATCTTTGGCCGGGCGGTGGTGGCACACGCCTTTAATCCCAGCACTTGGGAGGCAGAGCCAGGCGGATCTCTGTGAGTTCAAGGCCAGCTTGGTCTACGGAGCGAGGTCTAGGACAGGCACCAAAACTACACAGAGAAACTCTGTCTCGAAAAAACAAAAAACAAAAAAACAAAAACAAACAAAAAAAAAGGGATCTTTGGAACATATAAGTTGTAAATAACAGGAATAAGAAGGCCAATACTGAAAAATATAATGGGATAGTTTTCCAAACATTTCCTTTGTCATGAACAAAAAAGTTCCTATTATGGCAACAACTTTTAACACTGCTTTTTCCAAGTTCTTTCCTTTGCTTCTGTAATCTAACAAGTTGGTGTATTACTAGCTACTATGCTTACGTAGAAAGTAAAACAAAGCTAGTCATCAGAGGAATACGTCCAAACAATCTTCCTCACTGAAACATCAAAGGAGACAGAGGTCTTCTGAAATAACCATGTGAACACAATCATGTATTAGGAAATAGATACTTTAAAAGAACGTAAGTGACACTATATGAACAGCAGCGATACTAGGACATACCAACAATCCCTCTTCCAGGGTTTGTGACTGGTATCTGTAGTACGTACCAGGTCTGTCTTTGGAGGATCTGTACAGTCAATAGAGAAGTAGGGTGCTGAGCCTCGGACTCCGCTGCTCTCAGAAGCTGGTTTCGGGGGTTGAGCATGCTGTCTGTATGTAGCGCTTTTAGGAGTCCAACAAAACAGACTGACTGACTCTCGTACGCAGCGTTCAATGTCAATTTCTGGGCAGAAAATAAGAAAACGGAAAATCTATAGAATTTGGACTGCATTGTTAAAATAATAAAATTCACATTTGTATATGTATATGAAATAAGATGAAAACTAAGTAGGAAAGAATCCAACAAAAATTAATGAGCATATTAATGATTAGAAGGGTGGGAGATATTTGTTTATTATTATATGCATATCTGTATTTAAATATATATACATGTCATTATGTATGGGTTTTATTTGACATTATTTATGTATGCATGAACATTTTTGTGTATTTCAGTGTATCATCTAAATACCATAAAATATGTTTCATTTAACAATCTTATACATTTACTTGCATAAATGTTTCTCCTTTGCAAATTAAAATAGAGGCTTGGATGTAGGAACAGGTAAACAAAAGACTCAGATGTTGATTCACTACAGCTTGTAGTAAAATTTACTAAAAGTTCCAAAGCTCTTTAGTAAATGAAACATAATGCATTCAGAGAAAAATTGATCGAAACGTCAATGCAGGCATTTCCCATCATTTATAATTTCCTGAGTTAAATGAGATCTTACATAGAGGTCAAATGCACTTAATTAAAATGATTTTTAAAAAGAAAAGTTTTCATAGATTTCCTTTCCTTTCTCAGCTTTGATGCAGAGGCAGTGCATATGTGTGGTCATTACTACTCTAAACCAATGTTTTTGACTGGACTGTGGATGAAGAATTAACCATTTCTATATGAGGAAGGTGGAGCAAGGCAGTAGAAATTCTATGACTGAGATGGAGTCTAGCACTGGCTACTTTTGCCCCTTCTTCATTCCTAAAACCAGGAAATAGACTATTCTCACTTTGTCCGCAGAAGTTCAATCGTGTCAGTTCAGATAGGCAATGGATAAAAATATGTGTTTAAAATCCAAACGGATAAGCTTTCTATTTTCTAAGGAGAAGAGGAAACAGGGATGAAAGAGACTGGGTGGACAGTGTGTGAGTTACTGACCTGACTACACGGAGAAACACCTTATTGATAAAGCACACTTCCGACGGGGGCTAGCTGGGAGAAGGTGGGCTGGCAGGTTTGGAAGGATATTTAATCCCCGCCCTTCTTGTTCTCTTTTGCTATTTCCTCTGCTACATGTTTCCTTCCATTGATGTGCAACCTCAGCACAGGCCCAGACAGCAGAATCAAGTAACCACAGACCGAAAGATCTGAATCTGTGAGCCAAAACAAATCTACTTTGCTATAGAGACAGAAAGCTAACAGTGCATGCCTTATGAATTTAGAATTGTTTGTTATCATGAAGTAGAGCCTCTCTGGAGAAGGAAAAATAGCACTTATCGGGTCCCTACTATCTGACATGGCTTTATATTATATGTTCTTGGTCCATTTAATTTTCACAGTGATCCTGAAGTCAGACCATTCCCACTCTAGCCATTTCTGCTGGGAAAATGAGCTAAGACACTAGGAAGTAAAATGACTATTAAGTGTGTTGCTCATCCTATTTAGGATGTCTGAGCTACTAAAGGATTATGGGCATCCTGATTCATTTAGATTTGGAATATAAACAGCGGTTCTGGAAAGACCAGCTACTCAATTAAGCATTACTTTATCTGCTCTTAGCAATTTTTGCCAACTTCACAGATGGTTACTTCCAAGGCTACACAAAGAGGTCAGATTTTAGATTTCATCACTCCACATGGTATTCCTATCATAAAATTCTATAAAGAATTAAACAAGATTTGAAACATAAGTGAATTTATTTGAATATGATGTTAATACAGTGAAATGTGTTTTAAAAAATTTTCTACCATTATCAACCTGAAGACAAACACCAACTAGAAGAAAAATAAAATTTTAAGAGTTGTCTCTACATGTTTACAAAGAAAGATGAACATTTTATTTTAGAAAACTTTAAACTAAAATAATTGAGATTAAACACTTATTAGCTAAGAGAAGAAATGACCAGTTATATAAATTTTATTTAATACTATGTAGTTCGCAAAGAAAAAGAATTTCAGTCCATAGATTTTTTTTTCTCTAGTCTTCAAATCAGTTTGACATATCTGTCATCCAGCAAAAACTTCAAACTGAGTCAGTGATCCATATCGGTGGCACAGTTCCACCTGTCACTGGCAAAGGAAAATGCCGATCTGTATGTGATGTCAAAGAGCGTTCCTAGCTCTGCATAAGGTGTACAGTGAACCCTGAAAGTCTGCAGAGGTCCCGCCCACTTTGACTGTCAGTACTAGCAGAAGTTCCATTCTCCATTCACCTAACTTGTCCATCTTTAAATCTTCCCAGAGCATTTTCCCACAACTAAAGTAAAATGCAAATGTATCTTATAAACTGTATGATGCGCAATCATTTTTATAGCACAATCTCTTGTCTACAGCCCTGGTATTTTTTTTTTAAACCTTACATTTTTAAATTAAGCACCACCCTTGTTAGGGTCTCTCAGGTTTGAATCAAGACCCATAAGGTTTTTTGTGACTGAGTAAAATAATTTTTCTAACTCTCAGGTTTCTTCATCCTCACCCATCAGTATCATATCTCCCAGAAAAACTGAAATATTTTTAATGTGATAAGAAGCACATTTCATGTTTTCTTTTTTATTGATTTATCTTTTTCATACATGAGCAAAGTCAGGTTAAAAAGCTCTCTCTCTTTAAGCCCTCGTTTCTTTATCTGATGGTAATGAATTGTGTCTTAGATCTACTGCATCCCTGCTTCCATGACACTCTTTACTATGGTCTTTTTGGCTCTCTAATTCATTCTCTCTCTCTCTCTCTCTCTCTCTCTCTCTCTCTCTCTCTCTCTCTCCCCCCCCCCCCTCCCTCCCTGTCTCTCTCCCTCTCTCCCTCTCCCCCCCTCTCTTTTGGAACAGGGGTAAGACATTCATTTTCTTGATTTACTTCTCCTTGACAGACCTCACTTTCCAGGAGCCTCTAAGAGGGTACACAGACAGCAGCACACCTTTGCATCTATTCTGTCTCTGATGATGGCTTTACTAGTCACAGCACTTCAGGGTTGCATCCTCTTCCAAGTTAGGAAGGACTCTACTGTCATCTCTAGGAAGTAGGTGAGATGTGAATTTGAGAAAATTTGCATGTGATTTATTGCTTTTGTGTGCTTTCAAGATCTCTGCCTTCTCAAATTTCATAATGATTTAAAAAATCTACTTCACAGAGTAGGGGTTTTATGTTAGAAACATTTATAAAGTGTATAAACTTTAAAAATTAAAGTAGCTCGAAGTAGAGAATCCCTACATTACTAAGATTTTCTATTTGCACCATGGTTTTCGAAGAAAGGACCACTAATGATGCATAAGTTTGGGTTAAGTCTAAACACTATTTCTTTATGCAAACAGGAGAAGGTCACCCTACTGCTTATTTAGTGCGTTTCTACAGTGACCGAGGTGGATTACTAGTCTTACGAGGAGTACTAATGGCTCAGAAACTGGGGAGTTTGCTCCAGATTTGGAGTGAGCCTTAGTCAGATCTACAAAGCTACATTCTTGGACTAAGTTTTAAAAACTTTAAACCAGACACACATTAATAAAGAATAAAACCAAATAGAGACAGAAAGAAGATCCACCAGGTATTTAATGCTCTGGAATAAAGTCAGAGCCCTTTAAAGGAAAATGATAAAAGTCAGACCATAATTTATGTCTATCAATACCAACTATATAATCAACAATGATACCTAAAGCAGAAAGTGTTAATATTTGTTTCTCATGGTATTTTCTTTCTACTAAAGAAACAGAATAAAAATTATATAGATATTGGACTTGACAGATAAGGGTACTGATGTAATTATAAATATGTCAAGGCAAATAAAAATACTCAAGGCAAATGGACAGATGTAAAACAAAATAAAGAACCAACTTAGAACACTGCACAGGACATGAACTGAAGGAGTTGAAAGGACTTGAAGGCAAATGCAAGGAACTACAGGGAGGGACCGCAGTCAGACTGCAGACGGCCACAGATAGGCAGCACTGAAGAGCAGCGACCGTGTAAACACCGAGACTCACTGTGGCTTCTCCAGCATGTTCAAAAGACAGCTGTGAACATTACATCAAATACACTGTGGGCTGCTCCAAGTGTACTTGTAAAATACTTATCAACAACACTGCAAGTTGCAGCGGGTAAGTGAAATGAGCACTTCCACAAAAATCTTATATTTTCCATCAGGTTGTACTGGATCAACTCTGTGTAAAGTGCAGTAAGCTGGAGACTACAGTCTTCAGAGAAATGAGCAGTATATAATTCAAAAGGTAAACTCAAAGCCAATAAAGACATTAAGATAAATTAAACACGTTATCAATTAACCACTTTCTGTATCTGGCCACATTCTTACACATGTCTTCATTCTCAGCACAGGCCCCTTTACTCAGGGTCTTTTTACTGAGCAGAGACCTTTTACAGGCATGTCAGAGGTCACCTACATAGAACGGGAGACCTCCTTCCACTCTGACTCAGTGTTTTCCCACTTCTAGCCCTTTCCATGAACCCCCTCTCTGGCCTTCAAGTCCCTAACATTAGAGGGAACTTTTGCTGAGTAATAGCTCTTGACAGCAAATGAACCCCATGACTATGCTGATCCATCTGACGACTCTTGCTTGGTCAAGGGTGAGATGGCCCTTTCTCCAGCTTCTCTTCTTTCTAATGCTATTTCAGTAAACAATTAAAGGTTGACTGTTATTTTCAGTTAACATGCTTGCCATTATTCACAATTTCAACTCAGGTCCTCGGTTCACCTGAGTTCACTTCATCTCATTACAACTGAAAAAGTCTGATTATCGAAACAACGCAGGAAATAAGAGCCCCAACCTGTAAAGCCTTTGGATGTTGAAAAATGAGGAAATCCGGACAGGAGATGCTGTGGAGGAGTGCACGTCTATCAGAAAGTACAAAGAAGGAAGTTTCCGGGCTGATTAGCCCATTCTCTATCTTCACTGGAGTGAGACTCACGTATCTGCTGACAACTGTACAATGCGCTGAGTGATCTAATTCAACCTACACATCTCACCAAAATGTCTAAATAGAAGAAATCAAAACAATTTCATACTTCTTCTCCTTTACATTTCTTTATGTGTGATATTGATAGATTAAAATGAAGATACTCGATTTTGAATTGCATATTAACTGTATAATTAACTGCATACAGCTTCAGTTTTCCAAAAAGACTAATTCTTGTGTAAGAAAATGTTTTGCCTACATGTATATATGTTTGCCATGAGCATGCCTTGTGCCACTGGAGGTGAGAAGAAGGCACTGGATTCCCTGGAAATGGCGTTAGAGATGGTTGTGAGTCACCATGAAGGTGATGGGAGTTGACCTGGGTCCTCTGCAATAGCAGCAAGCTCTGAGCCATCGCTGGTCCACAGCTTCATTTCTCATCCTACAAATGTGTTAGGACACGGATGGTTTTCAGTGTAACAGCTTACAGGTTTCAACAATTGTTTTTTTTCATTTTTAATATTTTTTTTATTTTTTGAGAATTTCATACAATATATTTTGATCATATTCTTTTCCCTCCCCCAAGTCTTTCCAGATCCTACCCTGACTACCTACACACAAAAGAAAAACATAACAAAGCAAGCACAAAACCACATGAAGTTCATTTTGTGTTGACAAACTCCTCTTGAGCATAAGACCATGGACTGAGTATGTTTGGTATTAGGTGTTACCCCACTGAAGAAAACAGATTTTCCCATTCCTGGCAGCTAAAATTGCAATACTCTTGTTGGCTAGAGGTGGGACTTTGTGTCCACTTCCTCTTCTCCTTATTGGGATTTCATCTGGCTTGAACTTGTGTGGGTTTTATGCAAACTGTTACAGTCTCTGTATGTTCATATGTACATCAGGCCCCCAACAACTAACATTTTGAAACACAGAATTTATAAAAAGAAGACAGTATGAACTCTAAGTCCTGATATCTTATGAAAACATTCCCAAAATACTACAACAGGACTCTGCACTACAGCAGACGGGCTATAACAGGCTTAACTTACTAGCAGAGAACACAATGAACAGAATAAAATGTCACACCACAAAGCACCCTCTACACAGAAAAGTGCACAACACTCTGAGGGTGGTAGCCCCCTTATCATCCTTTAACGTCTTCAGATGAAGAATAACTACAGAATAGTTACAGTATGATAGATAATCAAAGAAAGACACAATGACCTGCAGGAGTGCAGCAGCCCATGTTTAAGGACTGCTTGTGAGGAACTCAGTCTGTCCTACGAGGAGTCTGAGCAAGGACAGGACATGGCATTAGGGCACGAGAGGATCTAAGACACTGCGTATCACTCAGGATTTGTCATGTAGTTCATTTTGGTGAAGAGCCCAATTCAATAAAATCTCTTTTACCATATTCTTGAATGTACTCCAGGACATCTCTCTTCCTATTTCTTAGTGCACAGCATTTTGAAGGTGCCCACCTCATCTTCCACACCATAGCTGGAATCATTTTTCT
>CABHPP010144363.1:55599-73774 GCA_902168425.1 Peromyscus attwateri | reverse complement strand
CTATCTATCTATCTATCTATCTATCTATCTATCTATCTATCTATCTAATATTTTTATGATTTATAAAAACACATAACTAGGAGTCAGGAGTTGCCAGCCAGACACAGAGGAAGCAAGATGACAAGGCAGAACTGAGAAAAGGTACTAAGCCTTGTGGCTAAATATAGATAAGAATTATGTGTTAATTTATGTGTAAGAGCTAGTTACTAATGGCCATACAGTTTGTAATTAATATAAGCCTCTGTGTGTTTATTTGGGTCTGTAAACTGAAAAGGAATCCTGATGTCTTCAGAAAAAAGGTGGAAGCAAATTGGTATATAATCGAACTGTAGATCTCCTCAATACATGTAATATCTACAAGCAGTAACATTTCTAGAAGTAGGAATATCAGTCCATCTTTCTCTCATATGCACCCAGTTTATACTTCTCTGGCTCCTATCATGTAGATCCTGCTCCTGAGGCAGACTTGGGGTCTCCCTGGAGTTTGCAGGGCAGCTTTATAACCAGTAACAAGGAAAAACACATCATTTGGACCATTAGAGGCAACATCAAAGGGCACATACATAGGCCTCTGAGCACACAGAAAACTGAAAACATAAAATGCCTCTAAATTTCAAATCAACATTGATGTTTGTTAAATAAGGAAATAAGGTTGGCCTGTATGATAATGGGAGAGTGTGCATGAAGGGAGAGGAAGGGAGGTAACAAGTGTCCATAAACTCACTGTTGGCATGAGTGTTGGGTGTGAGAATAACACATGTGGTTGAGTGGAGAGAAAAGGACACCATCTCTTCTTCCATTTTATTTGTCTACCCTTTCCATGGCTAAGACAAAGGGTCCAAGGCTAAGTGTGGAGTGACCTTCATATCTCTAGAGAACTATTTTCATCAATTCATTTTACCACTTGGACCAAAACTATTTTACCTTCATAATCTGTGGCAATCAAGACAGAATCCTCTACACTTTATATCCTCCATGTTCTCTGTATAGCTAAACGACATTTTTCTTCTTTGTATGATACTGAGGCTTGAACTCAGGGCTTTATTACACCAGATTAAGCACTTCACCATAACCTTCCCTTTATATCTATTTATAGCAGAGCCAGCCAACCTTACTAGCAATTTATTGGTCATATTCTTTTTCATGATACTGTGAGTCATTTGAGGATAAGGACTTTGTTTCTTTAATCTCTGTATCCCACTACCTAACACAAAGTCTGCTGAATAAATGAATTCTTGTGGACCCACTAATAGGCACCTTGAAATATGCATAGGAAGGCCCAGGGGAGGAAAAAAGGGCAGCTGGTGACTACGATTAGGACTGAATGTGTATTGGCTGCTATGGCCATAGGAATAAATGGGAGGGCTCGGGGACATTTAGATGGGGATGGAGGTGCTATTGTGAGTGGCAAGAGAATCGTTATCAAGGGACATCCAGCCCTTGGAGTAGAACTGCAGAGGGCTGTCCCTTAGAAGCCAAGAGGTGGGAGAGCCCTCTGGGAATCAAAGTGAGACCATGAGAATAAGATGCCCATGAACTCCCAGATAGACAAGGTGGTTGTGTGTTTCCCTGGGATTTGATGTATCAGTAACAGACAGGAAGAACAAAGACAGGAAACATTATTCTATGACCTTGGAACACCTTGATGGCAAAACGGTGTCAGACAGAACATCCTTGTACCTTTTAGTTTCAAAGTTTTTCTTGTAGTCAAATTCCCGATCATTAGCCTGAATGTTTGTTACTGCTGTGTTTTTCCCGTTAGCAGTTTCTTTTCCTTGTTTTCTCATGAGATGTCTTCTTGCAGCTGAAACACATAAGGAACAAAGGAGCAGTAGGCACAAGAAATAAAAGAACATTAAATGAATGCAAACTAGTGGTTTTGACCATCATTGTCACAGAAAAAAATGAAAGTAAAGATGCCTAATCGATGAGTTTTTTTTTTTAAATGGGAATCATTAACAAGACAGTTTTAGATGTAAACTACAGCAATGGAATCACCATGGGACTACAATGGCAGACACTGGCAGCACCCTCCTTTGCTTGAAATTATCTCCCTTTTGTTACATTCAGCTCTTCACAGAAGGCCCTCATTATCTACATAATATATGCATAATGTATACATAATGTATAGCTTGGACATTTTCACCAATTATGCTGGTAGTCACATGTATTTTAAAATTCAGTTTTCAAAGTTTTGCTTTATTTTAGAAAGGTAACATGGAGTAACTATCTATTCAGGAGCGTTCCCTTGCCAGGGTAGCCTCTTAAAGCAAAGCTCAGGACCATTTCTTCACAACAGTAGACCATTGCAACAATCTGAGCTAATGGCTGTAAACAGTCTCACTTCTTATCAGGTTGTGTCTAACTGCCAAATGAGTTATGGAAAGCTTTTTAATCAGAGCTTTATGCACCTCAGAGTTGAGGATGAGATCCCAAATTACCGTAATGTCTTAAGGGGAAGTTAACAGTTTGGAATTCTGACTGATGAAACTGGGAACAGGACATGGCTCTTTCAATAGTAATCTATGATGTCCACCATGTGAATATTCTTTAGAATGTGACCATGTATGTCAGTGAGCTAAAAATGGATTTAGTGAGCCTAGGCTAGCATCTAAAATGAAACAAAATAGATCAGAAGTAAAATGTCAGAGTGAAATTAAAGTACATTTTTCAGTATGGCTATTTGGTCAAATTTATCTTTTTTGAAAAATACTGTTGGAAGTCATCCTAGGCATGATTTAAATTTATGAATGCCTTTAAAGGAAAAACCAACAAAATCCAAAGTCTATCAATATATTTTAATAAAAATTTGCTAAGTATGGTCCTATATATCACTTCCTCAGAGTTAATACAGAGAGTAGATGCCCTTTAATGAAATAAAATTTAATTAAATTGTCAAAAATTATGACAATTGTAACCTTTGGAATAGAGGAGGAAATATCTTATTGCCTAATGAGTTATGGTATTGTAATATGATTCTTGAGAGCCATAACTAATCCAATTGTTGGCCACATCAAACAGGATTGGTCAATTGTGTTTCATTAATCCTTGACAGGAAACTTAAAACCTCCAATTATTTAATTTAAAACAAAACATTTATTCAAATATTAAAAGTGTCAATCATTGCAACAATATAATTTAGAGTAGCTTGTGAATAAACACAAAAGTCACATGAAAATTGCAGGCCTGTGCACAGGAAGTGCTAGAAGATTCGATTTATGACCATACATACATGTCTCCATTATGCTTTTTACACTGCAAGGTGACCGTGGTGATTACCTGACTGTATTATTACAGCACTGTCTCTCCTCTTCTGCTGTAGCTTTTGGTATCTTCTTGAACCCAAGAACGCTCTGACACCAGCTTGAATCAAAACAAGCTTGTCAATGGCTTCCTTTCGCATTAGATTCAACTGTTCCACATGATAATATTTAAGGAACACCTTAAAAGAATTAAAATAAAGTACAGTAAGATCTTGACTCACAGATGTACAGTGGCTGTGTGTCACGCTTAAAGAACAGACTGTATGTTGAACCTCTTCGGGTCTGGAAGACACGTTTGCTTCTTGGGCTTGGCTGTCGCCCAGATTTTGATGCTTAAACAAAACTTGTCTTTGAGAAGGAAGCAAAAGGAAGACCTGGTAACTTGGGGTTCTTTGGATCTAATAGTAAGAATCGGGGATTCTGAGCTCTTTCTAGAAAATATTTAGCGTCATATATTCTGGGTTATGCTCATCTTTGTGCTTAAAACATTTTAAAGACAATGCTGTTTCCCAAATTTAAAACTTGTACAAAACTATCTGTAAATAAATGGGCAGTTCATTCATGAAATGTTTATTCATCAAATGATTCTTGAAACTTATTGGGTTTCTTTATCTGCTGGAGATATAGAGATGAATATGACAGGGGACTGCCAAGGCATTTTCAGTGGGGAAAATGAGGCAGGTAGGGTCCCAGCAGAACCAACAACTTTCTCCACAGACTAACCACAGGTGACTTCAGATCATTCCAAAGTTAACTTGAGCTTGGGCAAGGCCAGAGCCTCAGACCAAAGGCATTCTTCATGTTTAAGATTTTTAGCTTTACTCTTTCCCTTTAGGGAATATCTTTCATTCTTTTAATGGATAAATTCATCAAAACATATCACCTTAGAGAGTTCATTGAGCCCATCAAGAAAATCAGTTGAAGTAGTTGAAATCAAATGTTATAGCTGAGTTGTAAGACCTGGTAACTTTGACTGTAGAACTCTCTCAGCATGCCATTGAAGATGGAAGCTGGGCACCACAGGTAAACAGTTAGGCATTATGGATTTTGATTGAATTCAATTTTAATTTCTACAGGATTCTAGATGTTAATATATTCAGTCCATTCTGTTGTTGACAATTCATTTAAAATTCAATGTGTTTAAAAAGGTCATCATTTGTTTTGTGTAGTGTTAGAAATGTTCTTATATTAAACACTTTTATCCATGTTAATGAGTTGGAAAGGTGAAGTGGAAAAATATGAATGGCTTTAAAATGCTACTTAAATATCATGCAGAACTGGCAGGTCAAGGACCTTTTTACAAGTTAAAACTCCATTGAAGTTACAGATGCATTTCTGATCATAAATGATGAGGTTTTAGCCTGACAGCATTCGTCTTTGTGAGCATTCTAAAGAAAGTAGTCTGAATAAAATATATATCCTCTGAGCACCTTGAATTCTCCTTTATCAAATATCAAAAAAATGTTACTGAGTATAAGACAGATGATCAGAAAAATCCCTCAAATTGTTGCCTGGATAATACATCCTCTGAACATGAAATTCTTTCCTCTCCTCCTATGCCCAAGACACAATACTCAGATTTCTTTGGAAATGAGGGCATTTGTTCTGGTCCCTTTGGGTGGCTGACAGTAGTTATTCATAGTTATTCTTGAATGATCACTTTGTGAGTATTTCTTTAGCTTTGTTCATTTGGGTGTATATCTGGTATACCCCCCAAACACTTTAAGGATGCACTGGTATATCTGGTATACCTCTACAACACATTTAGAATGCACTGGAACTTACCCACCTTAAGAGGCTCTAAGGACACATGCCAGGTCCAGTGTATCCTTTCTCTGAACAGCTATGTGTTTGACTTCCATATTCAAAATGATTTAAAAAAATTGTTCTCTAAGGGGTTAAATAAGATTCCCAGGCCCCTAAAGTTAATAATATGTGCACCAGTACTCAAACATCTAGTGAGTCTCATGATGATGGTAAATATTTTACTTCAGATAAATTTCAAGTTTATAATAGAAACCAAGTGAGAATTTAACAAAGAAGAGAAAAGCAGGAATCCCATTCTGATCCCACACTAGCTTTCTGACTATTTGAAAGTGATAAGGTAGATAAAACGACGGCTGGGTGTGGCCATCCATGCTGTTAATCTCAGCACTGGAGGCAGAAGCAGGTGTGTCTCTGTGAGTTCAAGGCTAGCCTGGACATAAAATGAGTTCCAGGCCAGTGAGCAATTCACAGTGAGACCCTGGTCCCTCCCATAGAAAAACATATGTTTGTTTCTAATACCATTTGAAGTTAAGTATATTTATTGCCAGTGTCATTGGGGTTTTTCTTTTGGATAAATCTCTGAAATAAAATTTTCTCGTACTGTCTGCATCAGGTTTGTGTATGAGCATGTCTGTGGAGCATATTCTTGATTGCTAACTAATATAAGAAGATATAGCTCACTGTGGGCAGAGTCATCCTTAGGCAGGTGGGCCTGGGCTTTATAAAGATCAAAAACACTTTATCTTCATGAAGGCTTTATGTATTTTAAGTTTCATCCCCAATTTTACATAGTCTCTAACAAAAATCATAATAGTTTCAATAATTAGTAAGATGTTAGAACTCTTTCAAATCCACTAATCATTTTTTTCCATGAAAACATTACTTTTGTTTTTCCAAGAGCCCAATTATCAAGACCAGCCTTTTCCAAAATGGTAGCGCAGGTGTCTGGGCTCACTGGGGGCTCTTCACTCGACTTGTAGCAGAGTACATAATACCTGAAATGATAAAAATTGGTAGTTGGTTCGTACAGTGGTCCAACATCAGCAGTGGCAGCCACCTGGCAGCTCTATCATGGTGAAGGGATGAGACTACCAGACTGAATGCTTGGCTCTCTGATACATTCCCCAAACGACAGCAGAAGAGTAACAACTCCAGACAGACACAAACCTAGAGCAAGCTGTAGTTTCACTCCTGTGATGGCTCTCCATTTGGCTCTAGTCATAAACTTCATATCCAGAAAATCTTTGAATACTCACAAGCACATGAAAATAGAATGCTTATGGTATGTGTGTGCAGATTACTGGAAAATCAATTTGAAAGCCTCTTTGAGGTTGAATATTTAGTAAATGATGGAATTGGAGTTCAAAGCTGAGTTTGACTTTAAAGCATAAGTACTCATTGGGATGGCTAAGGGTAGTTGTCAACTTGACACCCTGAGAAGAGAAAACCTCAGTTGAAGAACTGCCTACATCAAGTTTGCCTGTGGGCATGTCTGTGGGGGCATTTTCTTGATTGACAACCAGTAAAAGAAGGCCTAGCCCACTGTGAGTGGTGTCATCACTAGGAAGGTGAGACTGGGCTGTAGAAGAAAGCTAGTTGAATGTAAACCTGGTAACAAGTCAATAAACAGTGCTCCTCCTTCAAGCTCATGCCTTGAGTTCCTGCCTTGGCCTTCCTCAATGATGGACTGTAACCTGTAAGCTAAAATAAACCCTTTCTTCCCCAAGTTGGTTTTTGTCACATCAACAGAAAGTAAAGTAGAACCTACTATATATTATCCTGTCATCAATGAACTCTGCTTAGGGGATGCAAACCAAGTGACTCTGCATAGTATCAGTATAAAATGGAGCTAAATTCTCTGGCTCTTAGAAGAGGGTTCATTTGAAAAACAACAACAACAACAAACAAACAAGCAAACAAACAAAGAAAGAAAGAAACAAAAACCAGTAAGAACCTCATGCTTCAGTTCAGAGCTTACATGTCTCCCAGTGGCCCATGTGTTAAAGACCTGTTCTGTGGAACAGCCTTTGGAAGACTGTGGGACTCCTAAGAGGGGTCATCCAGTGGGAAGTCTTCAGGTTACTGGGGGTGTGCCCTTGAAGAGGTTATTGGACCCCATCTGAGTGTGATAGTACCATAGGCCCAAAGTCATGGAGCTAACCAGTGCACTGGAAGCCTGGATCAGCCTTTTATCTGTATTAGTTGGCTGTTACAGGTTATTCACTATGATTGGTAGAGAGCTGATCAACACAATTGTGTCTTGTGCAAAGTCAGTTCACATTGGGCACCTCCTCTTGGGGTTTTTTTTCTTGTCACGAAGCAGAAAAGCTTATCTGTGATCACTGAGGAAAGGGCCTGGAGAATTTTTCAAGGAGGTTAGTCAATGCAAAGGCAAGGCATGGGAGAGCTAGAAAATCCCACTTAGAGCTTCAGGAGACCTTTTAAAACTGTTTTGCCTTCTCAACAGTCTATACCAATTTGGGTGACAGCTTTCAAAACAGTGACACAGAAAAGGTTTAGCCTTTTATTTCTAGAACTTCCTGTTATTTAGAACAGTGATTCACTTTTTTTCACTATACCCATAGCTTTTTACCCTCTTCTTTCTCATTTATCATGTAGTAATTGGCTATTCTATAGCATCATAGGCTATGGAAACATAGGGGAGAACTAATTTTCACTTCTTAATTTCTAAATAAACAACTTACCTGCAAACAAAGCATCATCAACACAATGGATTTAGTTTTCTTTGTGGTCTGGGCTATAAAACCTTGGCTATTTTGAAAGCATAAAACTCCTATTTTTAACCCACTGGGTATAGTGGTATTCTATTTGTACTGAAATGTGATTTTATTTGTATGTTAATAAATAAAGTTGCTTAGGGGTCAGAGCTATTAGCAAGCCATAGCGAAAGCCAGGGCAGTGGTGGTGCACGCCTTTAATCCCAGCACTTGGTAAGCAGAGCTAGGTAGATCTCTGTGTGTTCAAGGATACAGCTAGCATTGGAGACACACGCCCTTGATCTCAATACCAACCATAGAAAACTTGGGAGGTCTGGACAGAGAGGCAGTGACGAGACAGCCACGTAGTTAGTTTATAACCAATGAGAAGGAAGAAACAGGACTCCTTATAAATCAACCGCACAGGAAGAAACTCCCTTTTCGGAGAGCTCTCTTGGCGGGAGAAGCTAGCTGGCGGAAAGCGGGTAAGCTTCTAGCTCTGACCTCTTGGGCTTTCACCTTTACATTGGCTCTGTGTTTCTTATTTAATAAGGCAGTCGGTTACATCTACAACTGGGTGTCTCATTTCCTGTTCTGTTGCTTCACTAATACTTACTCTTCCAATCCAACTTAATCCAAGGCTTCTTAGTTTTTTGGCACACCAATTGACTGGGACCTGAATATCTTCTTTTTCACAGCTTTTTCACTCACTAGTCTCATGAGGTAAGCAATTTTGCTTAAATACATAAGCCTGGTGAGCCATTGCAGCTCTCTTCTGGTGTAAAGGCCTACTTCCTGTCTTCCCTAATAATTGTATCCTCTGCCAGATTCTGGTTTGTGGGTCCTGATCTTAACATTTTAATTGAATGTTCTTTCTCTCTGTAGACTCTTACACTGCACACCAGTCTTCAGACCTTGTCATTTACTATTTTGCATTGTGAATTTCCCATGTCTTTGACTCTGATAATCTTAACTGGGTTTTCAATTACTCAAGCTAAGCCTGGTTTAAAACGGTGTCTCTACAGCTCTTAGCATAGTAGCTTAGTATCCATATATTATATTAGTAATATTTAAGTAGAGTAAGGTAGAAAAGACCCGTTACTAGATACTGATGTATTGACTTATTTAGTGATTTACTTGAAGTCCTTTTTGTATTGCTTATTGCCAAGCATGACTCCAGTTACTACCTGGAACAGAATGACCTGGAGAAATAGCTGCAAACAAAAACAGAAACAAAAGCAAAACCAAAACTGGTTGCTACCCTTAGCAGCCTGACCACAAAAGCTTAGACTGCTATCTTCCTTTAAAAAACAAAAGGCCCCAAGCTAACCGCCGTCTACACTTTGCTTCTGGAAAAGTTTCCCTTATTGCTTGCCCCACTTTGTGGTTCTGTAATATAAAATGTAAATGCAAACTGGATTTGGACTGACGTCTTTCGGGTCCTGGGTTCAGTCCACCAGTGAACACATCTCCTCTCTTCTGCCCTCACTGGTGTTAGAGTGCTTACTCCAGATGGATAATTGCAGCAATATTTATATTAACATTGAAGAAGGTCTACTCTCCTCACAACACACGAAATACATGACAATAAAGTCAAACTTTAATTTTAACCTCGAAACTCCTTTACATTTAATATTTGGAGTTATGTACTTTCATGGACAGAACTGAGTATTTATCTACTGGCGAAGTAAAAATGTCAATATTTTAAAATTTCTCATTTATATACAAATTTGGGACTGAGCTATAGGAAGTAAAGTCAGTTCAGTTCAATCTCTGAACTCCAAAATTTGAATCTATAAGGCTGGTCTTAAACTTCTATGAAAACCCTCTAATATAAAATCCAGAATATAAGTGTAATTTTTATATATATCATGAAAAAGTGGTAGGGTGTTCTTGCTTTCAGCACATTCCAAAAAATGCCTTTATTTTCTTTTTTTGGGTTTTTAAAGAAAAAAAAGCTATAAAGAATTGCTGAAAAACAAGAAAATCAGAAGAAAGAATTCTTATTACATTGAATATGGATCTTAGACACTGTCATGGGTTGTGTAGTAAATGTCATTTTCCCCTCCCCCAAAATGGCCCAGGTGTTGAAACTTGATCTGTGGACAGTGGTGCTCCTGAGAGGTAACTACATCACAAGGATGCATAACTCATCAGCAGGATAGCTATTAGGAGTTGGGATCTCATGGGAGATAGTAGCTACCTGAGGATGCAGAAGCACGTACCTGTCCCTGTCCTCTTCTTTATGTACGTGCAGGGCATGCCTTTCCTGTCCCTGTCCTCTTCCTCTCAGTCTCTGCTACTTCCTGACTGTCACAGGGACAGCCCCTTTCTTCCACTGTGCTTCCTGACTGTCACAGGGACAGCCCCTTTCTTCCACTACACTTCCTGACTGTCACAGGGACAGCCCCTTTCTTCCACTACACTTCCTGACTGTCACAGGGACAGCCCCTTTCTTCCACTACACTTCCTGACTGTCACAGGGACAGCCCCATTCTTCCACTGTGCTTCCTGACTGTCACAGGGACAGCCCCATTCTTCCATTATGGCTTCCTACCGTGAAGTGTCTACTGTGCACAGGTCTAAAAGCAACATAGTCAGCTGACCACAGAGGGAAACCTCTGAGGCTGTGAGCCAAACACGTCTCTCCTTTATCAAGTTGCTTCTCTCAGGTATTTGCCACAGTGACAGACTACCAGCTAACCCAGCTACATGAGCCAGGTAAAAGGAAGCATGATAGGACTTTTTTGAGGGGCGGGGGGTGGAGAAATGTAACCAGAATTTGTTGAACAACCCAAAACAAAGCTTTGTTTTGTTCTTAATATTCCTTTGCATACTTGGAAAAAAAAGATTATTTTATAGATGGAGAATTCTTTAAACATGAAAATTTCCTGAAAACTGCAATATGTCTAAAACTTGAAATTTCTTTAAATATAATAATGAATAGAAATACAGGATTGACAACTCTCAGAAACATGGGCATTTAAAATATTAAATATTTAAAATATTGAACCTTAGCATTACCACTAACGTATTACTTAAAATACATTTACTGTATAAAAATTAATTTTACAATGATTTTAAATGTTAAGAACTCTTTGTACCTAGTGGATTCTTTCTTAAATTAGAAAAGATCAAATCGACATAAATTTAATTGACTTTCTATATCTGTTAATTCTCCATAGACATGACATTATTCAATTTGATCATTTTAACTGTTCTATCAGGGTCATAGCAGACTTAGGAAGTGAGGAAAGTAAGAAACCACAGAGGCCAGGGTTTCTCAACCTGGAACTGCTGGCATTTGGGCCTGGAGAGCTTTGTTGTGGGAGCTGCCCTCTGTGCTGTAGATGAGATGATTAGCAGCATCCTGGGGCTCTACCCAGTAGGTGAGAGTACCCCACTTTAAGGCATGACATCTCCAAATGTCTCTAGACATTGCTAAGTATCTTTTGAGAATTGCTGGAGTACTTCCATGGCCACATAGCGAGTGTAGCATTGGGCTGAGAACACAGATCCCCTCGCTCTTCAGTACAGAACCTTAGACCCTTGACCTTCCAGCCTTTCACATGCATCTTCTCCCCTCGCAGAGATTTCCCAGAGCACAGCAGAGTTTCCCAGACTCAGCTAGTAATAGCTATAGTCTCTTTTCACTACATGACTAAAATGCTTCTGCCCTAGACCTCCTAGACAATTCTCCACTGTTTTATATTCTACAATTCTTCTGAAAAAATTTTAAAAATATAAACCACACAAAGAAAATGCAAGAAATCCACAAACCTTCTTATAAAGTTAGCAAACAGTATCCGATGAGAGTAACCAAGCCTTCGAATTCTGGCTGTTTCCAAAATCCCTGTGCAGCGGAGCTGTAGCAGAACCTTCTCTTTGTCATATTTTCTTGCCTGTCTCTCATTATTTGGCTTGATGCAACGCACAAAATGAGGTTGGCCCACCACCATTTTAGATAACAAATCCATCAAGGAATACTATAATATACAACATGAATCAATTTCATGGTATGACACTAAAAAAAGTATGAATTTGTAGGTCTTCATTTTTATTACAAGGTTACAGTTTTAAGAATTAATGTTACAAATTGCTAATCACAGTGAGTGGAAAGAGATCTGATATAAGGAAAAGGAATTCATCTAAAAATTACAGATTCTGTGACAGAAATGTGGAGGCAATATCTAGGAGGTTGCCTATGAAAAATTTGCCTAGAAACTCTTAGGGCAGCATTAAGTGATAAATTTATTTTTTTACATACTTTTTAAAGTAATTATATCCTCTCAAGCAAACATACAAAATTACAATATTGAGACATACAATTTGGTTAATTTGCTTTATATACTAATTTCCTTGTCCTACTTTGTCTTTGTAGAAAGTATAAAAACAAACACTTTAAACTCTGTTGGAATCATCTACTTTAAAATTAGGGCAGAGAAGTTAGTTTCAAAAATGAAAATAATCAAATTATTATCCACTTAACTATTTTACTGTGCTTTATTTATTGATTTGGAGAGAATATTTTTATTAATATGGGCATTAAAACTGTCTTCTGTAGCAATGCTTTGTTAAAATAATAGCCAATTATCAGACAATTAAGAATAACCTATTAGGATGAATAGAGTTCATTAAAAGTGGAACCTCAGCAAAGCAGTTATCTCCAAGACCAAGATCAGAATTTCCTGGCAAGGCAGTGAGTAGACACAGCATGGAGGGCTGGGCTTTTTAGTGTTAGAAGTACCAACATCTAGAGTTGCAGGGCCAGTGCAACCCAGATACTGAAGTTAGCCAACTGACGTATCTGCTGCATTTGGATGCTTTCCCCTTAGGGACCAGCTCAGATGCCATCTTCCCCAACAGCTGCAACTGCCACTCTGGAGCCCTTTCACACTATCTGTGAATCATCATTCCTTTAGTCATGCCAACATCTGCCAGGCACTGGGACCCAAAGGTGACAGGGCCTGCTAGCTTTCCGAGCAGTTCAGGCCTGGGTTTTCTTAGAACTAAGACACAGTCACTCCTGCTTTCATTCTTGTTAGCAGAATGAAAAAAACAGCTTGAGAACATACTACATACTGCCTGGAATCAATCCTCTGTCAGTTTTTGCTTCAGCCTGAGGATTAAAATGATTTCATGACCTGGTCAGGTTTAACATGCACACATGGTTTGATGCTAACAACAGTGGTACAATAACAGCGTGGACAACTCCCCTTAAAAAGTAAACTAATCTGGCTGTAAGTACGTTTAGTGGTTCACATGTGCTGCCTTGATGATATAGAGGGACTTATCAGCAGCGGACGCAGGCCTTAAACATGTAAGTGTACCAGGCAATCCTCAAGTAGGATTTGATACAGTGTCTACTATGAACTTAGGGCTTTGAGAATATGTAACACAAGTATTCATACAGTTTAAAAAGTGGTTCGTGATTCCGTTAGAGAAATGCATAAATTCATTGGACTACCAATAGTAAATTCAATCTGATTGCATCTACGTCTTCCATAGTAAGTGACATTATTAGTAATTGCCAAGTTTTAGGTGGTCTTTTCTCCATTGTCCTGGCTGGCTGATTCAGAAGAGGTAAGTGAAAATTGGAGCTATACTGACAGTGGTTATCTCAGGTTCTTCAACACACAGGGAGAGAAGTGCTTCTTTTCTTTTCTTTCTCCCATATTGTCCAAAGAAATGTCACCTTGTTCCTATGCCCTGGATGCTACTGGGTCTTTGGAGAGTCTCCTCATCTCAGTCCTATAATAGGTCCTCTCCTCCTGCTGAAGGTACCAGCTTGTGTATGGGCTAGGAAATAGGGCTGGAGATCCATGCTCAACCTTGCCTAGCCTTGTTCCGTCCTAAAACCATTCAGGGACATTGAATTAAAATTTCCTTCCTTCCTTCCTTTCTTCCTTCCTTCCTTCCTTCCTTCCTTCCTTCCTTCCTTCCTTCCTTCCTTCCTTCCTTCCTTCCTTCCTTCCTTCCCTCCTCTCTCTCTCCCTCCCTCCTTCCTCTCTTGTTTTTATATGTAACTAAATTAGGATGAACAGTGTCCTTAAATATAACATATCATAATTTAACATCTTACTCTAAAATATGATGCAACCGTTTGCGTTTTCATGTTGGTGGTTTCACAGGCATGGCGTGTGATGTCTCTAGTTTCACCCTAAGGAGACCAAAGAAGACAGTAAGGCCTTGCCACCTTCTGAACATTGTCATCTACAAGGTGTACATGGTGTTTTCCATAAGTTTACCTTAGTCTGGGTGTTCAAATGCACAAACCCGAAAAATGTTACTGACATTCACACGTCAAGGACTGTTGTGCTGGTTGCATTGTCTGTGTTGACTGGTCTTGTGCAGAACATGAATGTTCATGACCATGGCTACACATACATTTTTATTTAGAAATAGTATAAAATTTAAAGATTAAAAAGAGTTGGGAATATACCAGAAAGGCATGATGTTTGAGCTGCTGTCAGCAAAGCGGCCGTAAGAGAAATAGTCTTCTTACCTTGGTCAGGTTTGTGGATTTTTCTGAATTCCTCATCTGATAGTTTATTAGATTTTTAGTTTTAGAAAGTGGCAGGTTACCTATGGGAACACAGGTAAAATTAATTTATCTTTTAGAACCCTGAGTGGCCAGACAATTTTCCCATTTATTTAAAGTATTTTGAGCATGCTAAGACTCAGAAGCTTGACTACCTATTTGTTGAAACAAGGATAAAGAACATTATGTGAAAAATTATGATAAATCTTTTTTTTCTCTGTGTAGTCCTGGCTGTCCTGGAACTCGTTCTGTAGACCAGGCTGGTCTCGAACTCAGAGATCTGCCTGCCTCTCCCTCTCTAGTATTGGGATTGTGCCCCACCTCTGAAAGGCTATAATAAATCTTCTGTTTTTGTTTTGGTCTCCTCCTCCTTTCCCTCTTCCTCTTCTCCCTCCCCCTCCTCTTCCTCTTCCCCTTGCTCTTCTTCATCTTCTTCTTCATTGTCTTTCAGAGGATCTTGCTATACAGTCCAGGATGACCTCACACTCATGGCAATACTCCTGCCTCAACCTCCTGAATTCCAAGAGTACAGACAGGTACCACCACACTTGGCTACCACAAATCCCAAATTCAGAAAAAGAAGGAAAAACCAACCTCCTATATGACAAAACAGGAAATGTGAGTGAGATGTTTCCTCTCGATTTTAGAAGATGTGGGCAGATGATGATGATGATGATGAAGGAGCAGCTCACTTTGCATCTCTGTGTTAAGGGGTCTCTGAGATTTTCTTTAACTCAAGGTGGGCTTCACAGTGAGCCCTAAAGTCTCATGAAGTGCTTTCAGTAAATCAAACGTGAGCGACGCCAATGTGAGTTCTCAATCTTAACATTCAGATGTGTGCTTTGTGTGTTCAAGGCAGTGAAACAGTTAAGGTTGAAAAGCCAGAAAGACTTGGCCTTGAATCACAGCTATTATTCTTAGTCGGGATGCTGTTGGGTCATATTCTGTAGTTTGAATACTTAAATAAGGCTCACTTTAAAGCATTTTAATAAAATGGCATGCAAAGAGTTCAGAACCAATATATATATGTATACAGACACACACACACACACACACACACACACACACACACACACACACACACATATATATATATGGATGTCAAAGCAATTCAAGGGAGGGAGAATAATGTTTTCAGCAAATTGTGTTTGAATAACCAGAGAAAGGTTATGGAGAGGGAAGGAGAGATCACAGGGGTTATGAAGGACATCGTATGTGTGATTAATATACTCACTATTAGTTATGTGGAAACATACATGGGGTCTTTATATATGTAAAAACCAAATTTTATTGGCTAAATATTTGTTATAGATCAATAAAACTATCAAAAAGTTTGCAGAATTGGGGGCTGGAGAGATGGCACAGTGGTTAAGAGCACTGGTTGCTCTTCCAGTGGTCCTGAGTTCAATTCCCAGTAACCATATGGTGGCTCACAACCATGTATAGTGGGATCTGATGCTCTCTTCTGGCATAAAGTTGTACATTCAGATAGAGTACTCCTATATAAACTAAATAAATAAATCTTCTTTTTTTCTGAGACAGAGTTTCTTTGTGTAGCTTTGGAGCCTGTCCTGGAACTTGCTCTGTAGACCAGGCTGGCCTTCACAGAGATCTGCCTGCCTCTGCCTCTCAAATGCTGTGATTAAAGGTGTGTGCCACTACCACCCACTAAATAAATAAATCTTAAAATAAAGTTTGTAGAAGAATTTAAAACTACAATATAAAGAACCCAAATAATATGTTTTCCCCCAATAAATGAAAGTCAGGATGCATAAGGAGGAGTGGAGTAAGGAGTGAGATAATATGAACGTGATCAGCAGAGTACTCTTGAACACTAGGGATTGTCTAACCACCGCCCACGGCTGAAAACTGTGGGTTTTCTTTGGAGGAGAGTGTTCTCTTTTTCAGGAGCAACTGGGACATTTCCATATTTTCTGGTGAGAGTCTCAAATACTTTTCTTTGTAAGAGCCTAGCTTCTTTATATTAATTTTTATGCCTCCCTCAGATTAGGAATAAGTGAGTATTTAGTGAATTGAAAATAAACATGAAAAATAAAAGACTACAGTCACAAATAAATCACAGAGAGAAACTACTTGATGAGGCTTAGAGGGACCTTTTTAAAAGTCAACTGCCTTACCTGTTTTAGTCAGAGGGTGGTTGACAAGTTGCCGAATTACACTGTTTTCTGATGACCTCAAAAGTAACACAATATCAGTTGGGAATGTGTCTCGGTTTTTCGCCAAGAACCCATTAGCACTGTAGAGGACCTGTTGATACAAGGGTTACAGTGATTATTATAACCCAGGCCATCGCTGCCATCCTCAACGCTTCATGAGAGCTGTCCGTACTGAGCAACAGACATGCAAGATTATGCATGCAATTCCTTACCATTTGGTCAGAAAAGTTGTGAATTTCCTTTACTTGGAGGGATTGGAAGCATAGAAGAACCATCCCCATTTCTCTAAGAACTGGTCCAGATCTCCTGACTTCAACATGATAGGTCTTACCTAACTTGGAGACTGCATGCTGTAGGGGTATGTGTTTCTGGTACTTCTAACTAATTTTAAGACTTTAAAAAGATGAACATATCCCAAAGATTTCTAGTGGATAACCACATGTGTTGTTGTGGAGTGAATCATGTCCCTCCAGAATTCATGTTAAAGATGTTCTGTAGTCACACAGAGAAAAAGCCACATGAAGACTGGGTGAGGTGACATCTGTCTGCAAGCCAGAAGAGGCTTCATTAGGTAACAGCCCTGCTCAGGGCACCTTGGTCTCAACTTTTCAGCTTCTAGAACAATGGTAGTAAATTTCTTCTGTTAGAGCATTCAGCCTGAGGTACTCTCTTGTAATGAGCCAAATAACATACTTATTAAAAACAACTGGATAAAATGGCCACAGGCAATTCTTAATTAGTGATCAAAGCAGCCTTTATTTGGTAAGTCAAATGCTAAGAAATAGAAATAGTTATAATGAAAATGACTTATAGTATATATATATTATATATGGATAAATATAAAATAAATATAAATCTGTAAAAATTATATATGTTATATATAATTAAAATGATGTTATAATAGATAATTAAAATTATACGATAAAATACATATTTAAAAAATTTATGTGCTTTGCCTGCCTGCATGTCCATGCACCATCTATGTGCAGTACCCACCAAGGCCAGAAGAGGACATCAGATCCCCTGGAATAGGAGTTACAGATGTTAGCTGCCATGTGGGTGCTGGGAACCGAACCCTCTGGTCCTATGGGAGAGCAGCCAGTCTTCTTAACCACTGAGCCATCTCTCCAGCAACTCAACTTAGGGGATGTGCTATTAATGACAAAGGTCATTGGGACATTCTCTGGCCTCTAGAAGTGGCCAAATAGACAAATATATAGGACTTCTCAATTAGTTTATTTTTCAATGATTTTCTCATTTTAGACATTCTTTTTTGATTTTAATCTTCTTTGTAGCTCAACAATTATGGCACAGTTCTGAGGGGATGGCCTATTATTCTCCACAGAAGGGAGAGTGACACTTGGGTTTAAGACAACGTATCTGAGGTTCGACAGGTGTGCAGTTGTGTTTCAACCAGTGTATGAATGCTTCTTTAAATTTAAGACCATCCGTTAGTTAGCTTCACACATCTGGGGCAGCTCTGCCAGCTCACTGTTTCTCTTAGCACTCTCTACTTCATTTGGAGCAGGGAGGGGTATTGGCTGGAAAGGGTGAGAAGAGAGAGGGAAAGAGAAGGGGGGAGATGAAGGGAAAGGGGAGGGAGGGGGAGAGAGAGATGAAAGGAGAGAAAAGACTGAGAGAAAGTGAGAGAGAGAGAGAGAGAGAGAGAGAGAGAGAGAGAGAGAGAGAGAGAGAGAGAGAGAGAGAGAG
>CABHPP010144363.1:27113-47007 GCA_902168425.1 Peromyscus attwateri | reverse complement strand
ACACACACACACACACACACACACACACAGAGAGAGAGAGAGAGAGAGAGAGAGAGAGAGAGAGAGAGAGAGAGAGAGAGAATGACAGCAAACCCAGAAAGAAGCACACACAGCTATGTCCTTGTATCTTCTGAGAAAGGTTTCAAATTACACACTGGAAATACAATGGCTCATTCCATTGCTGGTACTGGCAAAAAGTGGACATCCCACCTACAGAAGACTGAAATTAGATTCCTATCTCTCATCTTGTGCAAAAAATAAGTTCAAAATGGATCAGAGTCCTTAATTTAAAACTTGGAGCGTTGAAACTGCAGGAGTAAATTATAGGGAAAATACTTCAACATGCAGGATTTGGCAAAGTTTCCCGAAAAGGACTCCAATAGCTCAGGACATAATTCCAGGAACTGATGAATGAGATCGAATGAAATTAAGGAGTCTGTACAAGGAGTTATGAGCAGAGGGACGGGACAGCCATTGGAAGCTTCGCCAGCTTTAGTTCAGATAGGAAGTTAATATCCAGATTAGAGAAAAAAGTTAAACTTCAAAAGCACCAATCAATAAATGGGCTAACAAACTGGATAGTTTTCAAAATAAGAAACACCAACGGCCAATCAACATTTCAAAAAGTCTTTAACACTCATAGCCACTAGGGGAATGCCAGTGAAAAACTACTTTGAGATTCCATCTGACCCCAGTCAAAATGGCTATCTATCATGGGGGGGGGGGAAAGACAGCAAATGGTGGTGAGGATGTGGGGAAAGAGGAAATCATAGTCGCTGTTGGTCAACTGTTCGGCCAAACTTGGAAATCAGTATGGAGGTCTCTCAAAAAAGGAAAAGTAGAGCCGTCTGATGACCTAGGTATACCACCCTGTATCAGACCACAGAGATGCTTGCACATCCACATTTATTGTTGTACTATTCAAAATGTTGTGCCCATGTTGCAAGACCCCTGAGCAAGACCACCACAGAGCTGATATCCAATGCAAAACACACGGGTTTATTGATAACAAGCAAGCCCAGGCTTGGTCTGTGCCCAACACTCAACACAGCGGGCGAAGGAGGACGGCCCTGAGCTCCCAGGGTGAGGGGTTTTTAAAGGGAAAAACTGCAAGTAGGGTGGTACAAGCCTTGGCATCATATGATTGGGTGAGGGTGTGTAACCTTTGAATTTACTGGTTGGGGGTTACAGTTATCATTTTTGGGCAGGCCTGGACAAGTCCCAGGCTTTGTCCTTGAGCTGCCATGGAGGTTGGCTGGTCTAGCACATACTGACTGTGGGGGCTGACTCAGTGGCCCAGGTTGTGTCCTTGAGCTGCCATGGAGGCTGGCTGGTCTCACATGTTCACTTTGACCCATGCACATAGCTCTAAGTTGGGGAGGGGTCCCAGACAGTAAACAACTGGCTGAACCTTGAGCAGTCAGAGTACGTGCAGAAAGGGAGCTAATGCAAAGACTATATCTTTTGTTCATGGCCCTCCCAGAAATTGCTTGCTCAAGTCTCAGGAACCTGAAATTGAGGCCTGATCTCTGAGAGAAGACTGACAGTCTGTTATGGCATCTGTTTGGTCCTTTCAAAAATAGCAAGGGAATGGAATCAGCCTAGATGCCCATCAATAGGCGATGGACAAAATTATAGTACATATACACAATAGAATTTTATGTAGCCATAAAATTGAAGTCATGAAATCTGAAGGAAATTGGGTAGATTTGGAAACAATATGTTAAGTAAATTAAGCCCATCTCAGAGACAAATGCTAAGTGTTTTCTCTCATATGTGAATTCTAATGTTTAGTTTTTTGGTATTGGTGATGGGGTTCAAGACAGGGTTTCTCTGTGCAGCCCTGGTTGTCCTAGAATTTGCTCCATAGATCAGGCTGGCCTCAAACTTTAAAGAAGGCAGGAGAGTGAACTAGATACATTTGACCTGAAAGTGGACAGGACTGACTGCTTAGAGTGTAAGGGACAATAGAGGGAGGGGCAGGGAATGGGGGAGAGAAGTGGAGGTGGGGCATTAACAAAAAAAAAGTTTGCATGAAAAAGACACTATAAAACTCATTGCTTTCTATGTTAATTAAAAACAGAATTACAGCAATTATATGGACCTATGCTAATTGTACATTTCATTGTAATTATCTTTATTAAAAACTTTAGAAGTGCCAGGCAGTGGTGGCTCACGTCTTTAATCCCGACATCTGAGAGGCAGAGGCAGGCAGATTTCTGAGTTCAAAGTCAGCCTGGTCTACAAAATGAGTTCTAGGACAGCCAGGACTATACAGAGAAACCTTGTCTCAAAAAAACCAAAATCAAACCAAAAACCAAACCAAACCAAACCAAACCAATAAAACAAAACAAAACAAAATAAAACAACAACAACAAAAACAAAACTTTAGAAGCTTAAAATGAGATCAAATGACCAAAACAAGTACTAAAAATCTTCATATCACATTGAGGGTGTTGGCTCAGTTTCATTTAGGAAGGAAAAAACAGACTATGTGAATGATATGGATTCTGAGATAAATGATGATCCTCCAGCCTTGCCCCTGCATATCCTGAGTCTGGGATACTATGTGTGAGTCTAAGGAAGGGAACAAGAGATTCCTATCAGGAGCTGCTCAAGGCCTTCAGAGAATGGTTTGGTTGGATATAAGCTTTTACGCTCACTGGGTAAAAAGTTTAAGGTCTATTTTGATGTGGTTTCAAGCAATCACTAAACCTTTTTGGAGTTTTTAAAAACAAAGATTTTTTTTCAGAGGCTTCTAAATGCATTTGACTATCTTAATAATTAAATGAAATGCCTAGCTGGGTGTTGTGGGATGTCCTTCTGTATGTTGTGAATATGTGTTGCTCCCATTGGTTAATAAATAAACTACTTTGGCCTATGGCAGGGCAGGATAGAGCCAAGTGGGAAATCTAAGCAGAGATACAGGGAAAAGAAGGGTAGAGTCAGGGGAGAAGCCAGCCAGCCGTCCGTGGAGCAAGACGCCAGCAGACTGGTAATGCCACGGCCATGTGGCAACACATAGATTAATAGAAATGGGTTAATTTTAAGTAGTAAGATTTAGTTAATAATAAGCCTGAGCTGTTCGGCCAAGCAGTTTGTTATGGTGATAGTGTGTTCCCCAAAATATTGTGCACCCTAATAAACTTCTCTGGGGTCAGAGAATAGAACAGCCACTAGATACAGAAGCCAGAAAATGGTGGCACTCACACCTTTAATCCTATCACTTGGGAGGCAGAGATCCATCTGGATCTCTGTGAGTTTAAAGCCACACTAGAAACAGCCAGGCATGGTGAGTCACGCCTTTAATCCCAGGAGGTGATGGCAGAAAGCAGAAAGATATATAAGGTGTGAAGACCAGGAACTAGTCTGGTTAAACTTTTGGCCTGGTCAAGTTTTTAGGCTTTTGAGCAACAGTTCAGCTGAGATTCATTCTGGATGAGGACTGAGAGGCTTCCAGTCTGAGGAAACAGGATCAGCTGAGGAACTGTCGAGGTGAGGAAGCTGTGGCTTGTTCTGCTTCTCTGATCTTCCAGCATTCACCCCAATACCTAGCCTCAGGTTTGACTTTATTAATACGACCTGTTAAGATTCGTGCTACAGTTTGTAATTAATATTAAGCCTCTGAGTGATTATTTTAGAAGCAGCCTTGGGATGGGGTCGGACAGAAAAGCCTCTGTTTACAGCTGGATATGGTGGTGCACATGTCTTTAATCCCAGCACTTAAGGAGTCAGAGGCAGAGGCAGATCGATCTCTGTGAGTTTGAGCTCAGCCTGGTCTACAGAGTGAGTTCCAGGACAGCCAGAGCTACACAGAGAAATCCTGTCTTAATAAAAACAAAAACAAAAACAAAAACAAACCGAAACCAAGCTAACCAAACAAACAAAAAGTCTACAAAATGCTTTTTTATTAACTGGAAAGCTAAAATAAGACAAAAATTATCACCAGTATGCACACAGTTTTAACAGGGAAGAAATTAGGTCATATAAAATAAGTCACCCCTCTGCAAAACAACTTGTAGTCTCTCTAAAAGGTTTATTTTGAATTGCCTACACAGTTTTTTAGATCAGACAACTTATTTCTTTTACTTTATAGTATTAAAAAGTTTGAAATGTAGGCATTACATATCGAGTGCATTTTTATTCTTTGTAAGTACTACAAATTATGTCCTGAAGCCTATGATAGAAACATGCACCACTCTAGGCTGTGAACAGCTGGAGACAAAGTTATCTATATTTCTTTCCGCAGGAGCAGCCAGAACAATAATTCTTAATTTATTGTTTCAATATGTACTTTAGTTTCTTGCTTATAAAACAACTCAACTTTCAGCTCTCACTCACAGGGGCTTATTAAATGATATATGTAATGGCCTATCTATGTGTAGAAACAAATATGAACATATTATGTTAACAGCTAGTCAGATGTGTTACTTGAATGCATGAAGAAAGGCTATCCAAAGTATTAAGAGGTATATATGGACACTGAGTGGGTCTTCAGTATTCTAAAACCATAGCTGAAGTTTTCCTGTGTCCCACCTGGCCCGTGGTCAGGACAAATCTCTCTCATCCACCAGTCCTGCAGCCGCTTGGACCCAGGTAAACACACAGATGCTTATATTAATTAAAACTGTATGGCCTAATGGCTCAGGCTTCTTGCTAGCTAGATCTTACATCTTAAATTAACCCATTTCTATAAATCTATACCTTGCCACATGGCTTGTGGCTTACTGGTATCTTTACATTTTGCTTCTCCTGGTGGCAGCTGCTGGCAACATCTCCTGACTCAGCCTTCCACTTTCCAGAATTCTCCTCTCTGCTTATCCTGCCTATACTATACTTCCTGCCTGGTTACTGGCCAATCAGCATTTTATTTATCAATCAATCAGAGCAACACATTCACAGCACACAGAAAGACATCCCAGCATAAAACAGTGCCTTGTTAGCACCATGCACCTGTGCTGAGTGTCCAGTAGTTCTTAGGGACAGTGGCATTTGTTCCGATCCAAACTACCGTTGACGTGCTTTCCCTCAATTTGAAATGTAAATGAATAGGGAGGCGTCATTCACTGTGTGTATGTTCTTTACCACACTGAGCACACAACAGTATGAAATTAAGTCAGAGGACAAAACCCACTACAGTGCCAGCATGGAGACCCTTTGACAATGGATACACACTTCTAACATGGCAAATGTGATTACACACCACTCAGACTTCCTAACACCCTTTGATTGTTGTTGAGGTCTTTCTTATATGAAAGAAAACCAGAACATGCACACACACACACACACACACACACACACACACACACACACACCAAACACAAACAAAACCTTGGCCATTTCCTGTGGAAATTCAGATTGAGAGCTCTTGTAGGACAGTGACTTCTCATTGGAAATCAGACAATGTCTTTGCTGCCCTAGGCTCTATCAACCATAAGCCTTCTGGAAAATAAAAAAAGTTGACAGTGTGTCTATTACACAAATGTAACAGGGAAGGCAAGGTTGAGTGTTACATCTGTACAGTTCATAAAACTGAGGAGACCACGAACTTTCAACTGTAGCTGATTAGGGAGATTTCAGAAATACATTTTTGAAAGACTATACAAGTACATTCCTTGGCCGATAGTCTTCTGTTTTCAGGGAGGGGATCTAGGTAACTATGGAACTGTTTCACACAATTGTTTCCAAATAGCATTGATTTAAAGTTCTTAAGATCAATATATATATATATATATATATATATATATATAAATTTGTTCTATGCTGGGAAAGTATAAAAGCTCTAAATATTATGAAATACCATATGCTGAGAATTGTCCTGGACAAACTAGAAAAACAGTGCTGCCGTAGACTATCTAGATGATAAGCAAAAGAAAGGGATATGAGTTATGGATCCTTAGATATTTAATGTCCACAGAAAGGTAGGTTATGAAGAGAAAAGTGGTATGGCTGCCAAGGTGACAGGGGCACGTTCTGAAAGGAAGACAAAGGGTTCATTAGCTGGATGCCAACTTTCCAAGAAATGTAGCACTGTCTACTTGACAAGCTAATTTGGATACCATTATAAGCATGTCACGAAACATGTTTTATTTTATGCTACAGTTTGGGAGTGTCCACAAAGGCTCATGTGTTGAAGCTTGACCTCTAATTGGATGTGCTGTTTGGGAGGTAATGGGAACTTAGGGAGGTCAGTCCTAGCTGGAGACAGTATGTCACTAAGGGCAGCCCTCTGAAGGTTAGAGCAAGCTTCTAGTCTCTCCTGTTTTCTGTCAGCCATAATGTAAGACACTCCTCTGTTCCATAAGTTGGTCTCTTTGATATTTTGGTCACAGTGATGAAAATGTAACTAATACACTGTGGTGTATTGATTCTGTTTTATAACCAAGGGGATTGGGAGGGGGAATGACATTCAAAACACCTTTTAAACCAACTTTCCTATGGTGTCCTGTGAAACACTGCAACAAAATGAAAATTGAACTCAACTGAAAAAAAAAAACTTTCATAGCAAACCATTGTTTAGAGCTCAGGGTCACAGAATAATTGATTTCTTTTGGCTTCAGTAAGACAAGTGCTTTGCTTGCGAAGATGCTGTCCAAGGCATTTTGGGGGTGGTGGTGGTGGTAATTTGGAGGTATTTCTTTTAAACCTCTCAAAGATAATTAAAAGTTGCTACAGGATAGTTTTCTTTAGCAAGCCCAAAGACAAAAGAAAAACATTAGGATCATGGGTGAAATGAAAATTTAACTGATCAAAGCAGTCTATAAACACCAACATTCTTTAAGGTGTAAATACCAGTAACTGCTGTCACAAATCCACACGAGTCTAAGGCTAGTTATAATAAAAGCAGGTCCTAACTCTCTAAGAGAACGTGACAGTGGTCTGACAGTACAAGCCATCGAATTATCAGATAGATGCTGTGTAGGGATGCACTTTTCCCATACAGTGAAGTCCATAGACAGACATGTTTACTTATTTCAATCTTTGACGGGTCCTGTACTGTGACATTAGAGCAAAATGACATTAATTTAATTGATATGTATTAAAAACTGTTCTATGTCAGCCTCTGAGAGCACTTAAATAATTATGAGATGATCTTGGACATCAGAGTTTATGGCCTGGTGAAAAAGGCCACACTGAGAGTAAGGCTGGAGCCATTTCAGTGTAGTGGGGGAGGTGGAAAAGGATGCTGTGCACTAAGGAGATCAAGGTGGGGGAGGGGAGAAAGTGCAATGAAAGGCATGTGGCACATACTTTCCTGGAGCTTGGCAGTGAGGGTGATAGAGTGAAGGTCTTGGCCAGAGAGACAAGCAGAGTGAAGAAAGGCTTTCAGCCTTCTACTTGCTCTTGATTTTAAGGTGATTTAATGATGTATCTGGAAACCAGGAAGATTCCAATGGAGAGAGGTAGAGAGGGGACCAGGAGAGGGTTAGGAAGAGCAAGACAGTGAATCTCCACCAGAGCCTGACTGGGTACAGCAGAGGGAGAAGTAAACAAATGAAGGCAGCGTCTTACATTTGTGTCCTTTTCTGGGACTAAGATGGACAAGCTCTCTTCTGTGACCACTGTTTTCAGGCTGCAGTTTTGAAATGAAGTCTGAATAAATCTAAACCTTTTAAATAAAAGACTCATGCCCCTCCATTTACATAATTTAAATTAAAACATCAGTTCTAATCAGTAAACACAAAGCAAAGTAACATAATTTGAAAGTGACAAATGGCATGAGGCTCTTTTAGGTTTAATAAAATAATTTAAATAGTCTTAATATGAAAGTGTGCCAAATGGAATTCAAGTAAGTCCCTGCTTTCTCTGAAGAGAAATATTGTTGGAGCTGAACCATAAATTACACATTGTACCTGACAAAATTATTGCTTCATGTCATTTGCATCAAACCCATTATCTTGAATTCTGTTGCCTGGATACTAGGATTCGAACGTTTAATGCACTGTAGATGGATATTGAAATTTCAAACAAAATTCCAGCAATGTGTTCTAAAAAAAATAAATGCTTATAGACACAAAGGAAATATCTTTGTTTGCAGCAGTTCAAAGTGGTCAAGTTTTAAAGAAAAGTGCATTGGTTTTGAGTGAAGGATTTAGAACGATACCTGTCTAGTCACATTAAATTCACACTGTATTTTTTGTTTGCATTTTTACTACGGACAAGGAGAAAAGTAAATATTTTCTTTGTCTTTGAATGTTATGGCATGGAATGTATGGTCCAGGTACTGTTTATCCTATGTAATTACGCACTAATACACACATGCATCTTTAGAATCTGTACTTTCAACTTACCTGCTCCCATGCAAACACATGCTGATTAAAATAATACTGGATCTGTTCATTTGCAATGTTAATGCACAGCTGCTCGAAGGAGTTTCTTTTGAAATTTTCAAAGCCGAATATATCAAGAATGCCGATGCTCAGCTCCTCGTCCCCACTGGAAAAATTAAAGAAGTGTTCCTTGAGTTATTGCTCATTTCCTTAGGAGGCGATGCAAAGCAGAGCATCTTGGAATTCCCATTGGTGACTGAGTTAATTAAACAAGTCTCTCCACAGAAAACAAAGATAATGGAGGTAAGATTAATTTTAATATGTGCATGGAACAGTATTTTCCTTACTAAAGAACCCACTCCCATGTTCTTATACACCTCAACAGAAGTCCCTCCTTGTCTCCATGGGGTGTAAGTACAGTCATAGCCCTGTGCGAGTCAAGCATTCTAGAACAACCTGGCTCATGTGCAGAGCATTGCAAACATACAGACAACCAAAACTTTACCAGAGACTCAAAAATTCTTTTAAAATAGAAAATGTCTTACTACAAATGTCTTAATTATTCTCAAGGAACTGTTATTCATATTTTATTTATTTGCTTATTCATATTTAAACACAAATCAAATGACAACCTAGAGAAAGATACAAATATGTAGGGATTCATCTGACAGTTAAATGCTATAAGCCAGCTGTGGTGGCACACACCTGTATTTTCAGCATTTAGGAGGCTGAGGCAGAAGACTTGACAGTTCAAGTCTGGAATGCATAGTGACATACTGTTTCAAAAAACAAGCAGAAACCAACCCAAAGGGGGCAAAGCAACACATGACTTTCAAAATACAATTAAATATTATTTTACGCACGAATTACCTCAAATGCACATTTCTTTCTGCTATTACATGCTGCTAGTTCTGTTCACTAAAACTTAGATAATTGCTTAAAATTTTTGCTTCTCTCAGTAAATAGATAGACTGAAGAAATTTTATGTGTACTTTAAAATGAAACTACAAAAGCTTCCCTTTGTGTTTACCCTTTAGTCAGCATAAGTGATGCTCGGTGTTATGTGCTAAAGATGTGTGACTGGAAGCTAGAATCTGTGTGTGCTCCCACATTTGGAGAAAGTGACTAAGAGCTCAGAGTGAAAACATGTTATTTCTAAAACTTTAGCCCCACTGGCTTATAGGTGTCACACATCTATAATCCCAACACTTAGGAGGCTGTGGTAGGAGAATCTTGAATTCTAGCCCAGCCCGGGATGCACAGTCAGATTGTCTCAACAACAAGAAATCTTAGCGGCTGTCTTGACAGCTGAACTAAACTATCACAACAGGTCTTGGTTCAGTTTTTTTAAACTAGCCACAATTAAAATAATTCTAAGTCTTGGCTAGTTATGGTTCATGTAAGAACAATTATTATTTAGCAGACATGCTACAATGGGATTTTTAGCACACCACCCTTCTGGGTACCATCTAGTGTTAAACATGCAGATAAGAGTAACAAAGTGAAGCCAAAGACCCTAATGATCTTGTTTACATTATGTGGAATTTACAAATGTGGAAACATTCATGGATGTTTCATGTTTTTTACATGATGCTTAACATCATAGAGATGGTCACTAATGAGCAAAAAGCCATTTTGATATTTAGTCATTCTGGGCAAACTGCATAATGATCTGAGGCTCAGCTTATTAGGGACTGGGGATGCTCAGGAAAGCTTGTGATGGTGACATCCATGGAGTTAAGACCATGGGCTAACAATGGGTGATCTGGACAGCCTAGCTGTATATTATGACAGAGGACAGGCTTTAGTGGAAAATAATGAACAAGTACATATGTGAAGTGTGCGTAACGTAGTCTTTTATACTTAGTAAGCAGCTACACATGAAGATAAGGTCATCTTTGTGTAGATGTCCATCTTGCTTTTTCACATACAACATTTATAAAATTCCTATGACCTATGGCAGAAAAAAAAATTCTAGATAGTATGTAAGGACTTCCATCTCTGCAAAGCTAGTCAGTGGTGGCTATGATTCCCTTTCTTTCTACTATGAGGTCCCAGGAGAACCACAGACATAAGGTGTCAGTGCTTATTTGCAGGCTACACTGACTATTATCTACCATGTTCTTGTGCACTTCGGAATCCAACTTCTTTGGAAGTCACAGCACCTATTCCTGCAGGTGCAGTGAGAGCTAAATGAAAAGAAAGTTTTGCTTCATAGTCAGAGTTTAATTTAAGCCTATGAAACAAAAATAAAGAACGGCTGGACTGACATTTTATACAAGTGTAAAACGGTATACACTTCACGGTACACAGTCTAATTAAGAAAACATTTGAATTGATAATATGATGCCACACTTAAAATCTCTTTCTACCGTGATTACTAATATTGCTGCAGTTTTTCTTATAGCAATCAAGATATTTCATAGTTACATGGAATGATAATGTGATGGCACTACTAGGAGATGAAGCATATCCATAGGAACACAACTTTGATAATTAAATTAAACCAATCAGAAACATAGTCAAAGGGACTCACACAAACCCAGAACAGACACACCACCTAACGTTTGCAGAAAACAGTTGTATAAAACATTTACCTTGGTGATGTGTCATGTTTCAACAAACTGTTAATACAATTGACTATCCAGCTAAAGAGACGTCCGTATAAAGTTTTAGACATGGCATCTCGGACATCAGTAGCTTTTTCTACTGTGTTGGGTCGGATAATTGTTTCCCCTCTAGTGACCACACAGTGAGAGGTAAGAGCTTCCTGTAGCTCATCAGCTTGAATGCAAAGCAAAGATGCTGCTGCAAAACCAATAGATGATGGTTAGAAAACAGTGAAAATGACTATTTTCAGAAACCAGAAATGTCTAAATTCAACTGCAGCATGTGACATGACATAAAGATTCACAGTATCCGAATAGGCTGTTGTCATTCAGTATTAGTCTCTCGGCCTCTTCCTGATTGCTTTCTTCTTGCCTCCACTAGCCAAAGTGTGGCTGCTGCATGGCACAACACCACAACAAGAACCAAACTGCCTGAAAGAATGCAACAGCTGCACAGGTGTGCAGCTACTCATGTAACATCAACACTAATTTCACCAAATTGTGCTGAATATTTTAAAAGCACAATGAGTAGGTTTGGTTGAATTTTGATATGATTATTATGTGGCAAGTGGACTTGAATGACGCAGGAGCTTGACATTCCCATACTTCTTGTTAAGCTTTCTTTTTTGTTTCATATTCCAAGTGCTAAATTTTCTTAAAATGTGATACTCAAACATATATTTAACATTTAATGGTATCCAAATATAATAGCAATTTACAGTTAATGATGCTGGAACCTAGTAAGGAAAATTCATTTATTTAATATAACAAGCATCTTTTTTCTTTTTGTAGGGAGGGCTGAGTCCAGGGCTTTGTGCATACTGAGCCAGTGCTCTACCACTGAGTCATCTACTTACACCTACAATAGGCATCTCTAGCTAAGCCTACGGCATGAAGAGAGGCTAAATCTTCCAATCAGTTGCTATATTTAAATTTTTCCCCAACATTTTGAGTTTGTTCTTAGACATCCAACAACGTAATTTTTGGTTTATGAGCAAGATCAGTGAATGCTGGCTTGACCTGTTTCTTCATATCGAAGAAGCAAGAAGCCATATATGGTCCTTATGGAAATTCTACCTTTCAAGTTAACACGACTCATCTCTTTCCTTATTGGCATGACTGTTGCCATCACTCTGCACAAACACTGTATCCTAATATTTTAATCTTTTCCCATTCTCAGTATTGCTTATAAATAGCTTAATTTGCAGAACAATATTCTAGCATCTATACCAATTATGTTGGTAATTTTAAAAATCATCGAATGTTTAAGTTGTTTCCCTATGTGCATAGTTGTAAAAATATGGTAACATCTCTTGAGCATAAAAGATCATAGAAACTCCACAACTGTTCCAAACTATGTAAACACACTGAAGCTTTTTGACACAGCTGTTTGACTTCCCTCCAAATACTTGCTAATTCTGTTCTTATTGGCCAATGAAAGACCAAGAAAATAAATGTAATTTCATAGATGCAAGACATTTTACATTATTAAAGTAGCCAGTATGATAGGAAAAAATTCTTCTATTTAATTATTCCTTATAAAGATGAACACTTTCTTCCTCCAAATTTCTGTGACTAGTGGTTCTCATTTTATGGACTGCCTTCTTGCCTGACATACTCACCCTTTCCCAAACAACTTCTGAGAGCTCTTTAAGCTTAGAGAGAGTGATGTTTTGATACAGATGTTGCAAATGTTTTCTCTCATTTCCAAAAATGTTTATTTATATTTCTTTACTATGAAAGAGTTTTAATTTTTACAGTTAAAAGTTACTTTAAAAAAATCATTTGCTTTTGGACTTCTGAATATAAAGTCCTTCTCACCTCAGGATTATGCTTCACTGAGGCTTTCCTTAGTTTTCTTGCACTGAAATTTGTAGCATTTAGAATCTTTAGAGGGGCCAGTTAGAAAGCTCAGCGGGTAAAGGTGAGGCCAAGCCTGATGACCTGGGTTTGACTCTGGGATCTACATGGTGGAAGGAGAGAACCAAGTTGTCCTCTTATCTTTTCACACGTGATATAATGCATAAGTAACTAAATGCAATAAAAATTTAAGAATTCATTTTGGTATACGATGTTTGGAGAGGATTCAGGTCTCCTAGCTGTCTCCCAGTTAGCAGTTGGTTGTCTCTACAATGCTGTCTCAATTGAATTGTAATGTCACTGTGGCCATTTTAGTTGGCTCCTTTGCCGAATGTTATCTCCCATTAACCTGTATGCTTGTTTCCATCCAGATACTGTTCATTCACCTGGCATATATTCATTGAGTATCTGCTACATGTGGGGCATTTTATATGAGGCTATATTGTTAGGAACAATGCTTTGGAAATAAGGTTTCAGTCTTGATGGTCTTTATCCAGAGGAAAGGAAAGCCAACTAAGAAATTCAAGTGGGAGGAAGGAGGAAAGAGAAAGAGGGGGAAAGGGATGGGAAAATGAGATAGAAGTAAAAGAGGAGGAGAGGAAAATAAGATGGGGTGTTGATGGAGGATAGGGATGAGATGGTGAACCCATAGATACATTGGCTAAGTGGTTTCTGAATGAGCCTAGAAATGATCACCTCTTTCATCCAGTAAACGATGGGGAGGTCACTCACTTCAAGCAAGAAGTGACCATGTCATGAATGAGAATGGAGACAATAAACATAACAGAAGGAAATAATTGGCCTTGATTTAGAGATAATTCTTTTAAAATCATGTTATATGTAATTTAAATGCAAATTAATGTGCTTAATTTTTTTCTACAACTGGCTATTCTAAGAAGTAGTTTGAATAATTTTAATTATATACATATTACTATTATTCCTTTGGGAACTATTTAGTTTTCCTGCTATATAAAAATAGATTTCAATGATTAATTTTTTAGTTTGTTTGTTTCTACATACATTCTTACATATGGCTGTTATGTTTTGGGTCTTAAGTGTCTCCTAATGGCCCATATGCTCAAGGCTCGGTTACCAGGCAGTGGCATTTTTGAGAGGTGTTGGAACTTTCGGGAGGTGGAGCCCAGTGGAAGAAGTTAGGTCATAGGTCTGTGCCCTTGAAGGGGATGTTGGAATTCTCCTATCTTCTCTGTCTGTGCTTTCTTGTCACAGGAGGTGAACACATTTGTTCTATTAAGTGCTCTCTGCCTTGATATTTTACTTCATATGGGCCCAAAGCAACAGGCAAATGACTACAGACAGAAAACTCAGAAACCATGAGCCAACATATTTCATCCTTTAAAGCCATTTATCTCAAGTATATGTCTCATCAGTGTGAAGCATAATAATATAACCTAACAACATTGTGTCTCATTGTGCTGGTCACAGATAACGCTTCAATTATGATGGGAGGGGGGGGAACATTGCTTTTTATCAATGATGTTACACCATTATGACTTTTCCTTCTAATAATCTAGTGTCTTGTGTGCCAATCATATTATTTTACACACAAAGAATCAGAACAGGTATTCTCAAGGTTTCCAGGTCCATGACAATCACTATATCAACCTCAGTCAACTGCTCTAGTCCTCTTACAAAATTGCTTCCAAAGCCACATAGGATACAGAAAATAAGTATCTTAGAGACAGCTCTGGACCATTTAAATAAGTAACTGGAGGAAAAATGAATACATAAAAATTAGTATCATGATTCTCTAGGCTGTGAATGAAATTCACAACAAATAAGGGATTACAGGGGTGTATGCCAATATTAAAAAGAAAAGAACAGGATATATTCTAAATAGGTGAGAGCTATGTAACTGGAGAAAATCAGTGGGATGCCTTAAATTATTAGGGACATTTTGCCAAGTTCCACTATTAAGAGAAAATTTGATTGGGAACAAGAATGATGTGCATCCCTTGTATGGCAAATGGAAAATTAATCAATCCATGATAAAAGAGTGAATGGAATTCAAACAGTAAAAAAAATACACAATTGATACAGGTTCTAAAGACTAGAACACAATTTTAATTCTTTTTTGTACTACATCTTATCAATATTTTCTGCATTTTCATATTGAAACTCAATTTCTGATGTAGTCATAAAAGCTTTTCTCTGGAAATACTCTTCATAGTAATCAATTTGCATGTATAAAGATTGGTTTGTCTTAGCTGATTTATTTTTTATATTTTTAGTTCTTCAAGGCAAGATTTCTCTGTGTAGTCCTGGATGTCCTGTAGACCAGGTTGTCCTTGAACTCAGAGATTCACCTGCCTCTGCCTCCCAAGTGTTGGGACTAAAGGCATGAGCCACCATGCCTGGCTTGATAGCTGGTTTTTAAAACTTTTATACAGCTGAGTCTGAGCATTCTTTGTGGTATCTACATGAGTATAAGTGTTTGAAATTATCCCATGTGACCCAGCATAAGATATGAAAGAGTTTAGTTGAATGGAAGACAATACAACTCACAGTTCTCCAGAGCTGCATGATTGCAGATGTAGCTCTTGTCCATCTGGTACTCAGTTGCCACAGAGGAGAATTCAATGTTTCCAACATTCAAGATTGCGGCCAGCACACTATACACACTTCCAAGTTGCTAAAATATATAACAGGAATAGCAGCATCAAATCTGGCCTCCAGCAATGTGAGGACTATGCCTGGGACAGATGGAGGAAAAGCCTTGGGTTCCAGCACAAGAAGGTCACTCTGCATACTGTGATGCCAGACTAAGACCCAAGCAGGCAAGGATTCATGTAGGCTCAGCCTCATTCATTATTTTGGAGATCAGCATGAAGCTGTTTCCTTATGAGCAGTTAAAATATTTTATTAATGTTACTATAAATAGACACAGAAAGGAGGAGCACTCCTCAGAGGAAGTAGAAATATTCATTATGTTATAGATAATCTATCTATGTGAACTTTAGAATGTAGTGTTGTTATTATCACATATCCATTTTCCAGAAGCCATCTTAGAAGTTAGGATGGAGGGAGAGTCTAGAAAGAAGAATCAAAAGATCCCAGCATCCAAATCCAAGGATACATGATGGTTAAGACTATGCATAACAACTATATACTATAGCTCAGAGTTTATAGTATTCATTACTATATTCTTAATGTTCAGGAACACACAGGCATGCATGCACACATGCAAGCTTGCATGTGATTCTCTCTGAAGACACTAGGGGAATTTGTCACAGAGTCTCTGCATGTCATGGTATTATTCCAACTACCTTCATGGTGCAGGAGGGTCAGAAGACAGCAAACCATGACCTCAACTTAGCATGCCTTGCAGCTATATCGATGGGTCTTGAAGAAGCCTAGCTTCAGGTCCAGGTATGGTTGTGACAGAGGGAGAAGTTGAGTTGTTCACAGCATAAAGACTTGTCTATCCATCCAACTATCTATCTCCAGGACTGACAATCACCAAACAGCCTAGAGTAATTTGTGTTTGGTAGTAAGTGAAACATTTCTTCTTACATATAGAGCAAACAAAACTTTGGTAGATCTAAAGACTTTCCATAAACATTGAATGAACTGGGATTTGAATCCTGTCTCCCAGCTCACAGAATGCACGATCCTTTTCCACTGAGGAAGGAAAGCAGCGTGGAGGAATGGACAACTCCACAGTTCCATGTACCTAGGCCAGCTCCAGCACTAGTTTCTTTACCTGTGGGATGAACAGCATGTTGGGAAACATATACAACAACATGTGATTCTAGAGTCACAGTTACTTCTTGAGCTTGAATTCTGGCTCTTCAGGAAAAAAGTTGTGGTTTCTTTGTTTGTTTATTTTGTTTTTTTTTTTAATTTTTTTAAACAAGGAGATGAGATAACAGGAGACTGTATAAATTCTAAAGGGATTCTATGAACTTTTAAGTGTGTCAGTGGTTCATGGCTCTTGATGTATTTTGTCTAATTTAATTTCAACATACTTTTTCTTCTGATACAGGTGTTATTAATACTGTGTGACATAAAACCATTTCTTGAGACTGGCAAGATGGCTTAGTGGTTATAGGTGTTTGCTGCCAACCCTGACAGCTGGAGTTCAATCTCTGGACCCACATCATAGAAGGAAAGAATCAATTTCTACAAGTTGTCCTCTGATGCCCACATACATGCTGTGGTGTGCATGTACTCACACATGTGCATGTACACACACACACACACACACACACACACACACACACACACACACGCACGCAAATCGTAAGTGTGACAACAAACTTAATACACCCTGAAGTGCAGAAAACAGTTCAACAAATGCTTATCATAAAGCTTATAGGATAGTTAGAGATTTATTTGTATGGATGTCAAATCTTGCCCACACAAATATATACAGAATTGTTCAAAGAAGCTCTGTTGGAAAGATTGAAAAGTTCGTAGAAATAACACCTAAAAGATTCTCAAGTTGTTTTCTTCCAAAAGCGAATCAACCCTTCAAAACAGAGTTGCCTGGTTGGAGAAGGCACGACAGTTATTGGTCTGACTTTGTTCTGGGAATGGAAACCAGAGCCCCTTGGGGATGATGGTCCTGATGCTTTTGGTGACATTCCTTTCTTATAGCCTGAATCCATACCAGAAGCCTTGCTGAAGACCATGCAAGGAAGGAGAAGGAAGGGGGACAGTGCCTGGACTGAAAAGCAGGTTGGTGCACGGTAGGTCAGGACAAGGTGATTTCCCCCTGCTGTGGAACGTGGCACCACACAGTCTAGTCCTGGAAGAGCAAAGATGCTGATATTCCCATTGACAAAGGACAGAGGAGTCCAGCTGAGAACCAGATGTCATGGGAGATCACATACTGTTGGAGGCACTGTGTGTTCCTTAAGGATACATGTGTACTTCATTCTATAGGAAGGAATCACCATGCACACACTGCTAATTGTTTGTGTTGAGCTAACCTTCAATCTAGATGGAACCCAAGTGAATGGACAGGAAGGAACTCATGACTCAGTGACCTTGGTGTTTGTGAACACTGCTCCACTTATGGATAGGAGATGGTAGGGAGAAAAGTACCAACTTCACAAATCTTAGAGACAAGACCAACCACCTTACTAGAAGAGCAAGAATAAACCTTGGAATGTTGACTGTCTTGTTTCCTTCCCTATATAATCTGCTTGCTGGAGATGAGTTGTGAGGAAAATCTTTAGGATAATTGTCTACTGTCTTCTCAGACCACTGGCTGTCTGAATAAAACATAGCTGAAAAATTCAGCTTCTGTTTGTGCCTGTGTGAGGGGCAGCAGGGCCGCTTACAATACCAGGCAAAAGGAACTGATGGGAAAGAAGGCCAAACTGTGACTGTTCTACAGAAGGGGTAGTAGGTTCTCTCTTCTCAGGCCGGATTCTGCAGACGCAACAGTAAAACAGCATGACTTACTTGTAAAGACTAGAGTGGAGTCCAAAAACTCCTCAGTTTTGGGCATAAGATCACAGACACTAGAAAGTTGGAAGTGACTCAGAAATTAGCAATCTCCAACCTCCTTTTACCGAATAAGAAAACAGAGAATCCAGTTATTTGTCTAAATCCACATCTAGAAATAGTCAATGCCAAGGACTTCAACCCAGGGACACTGAGTCCCTAGCAGGGAGTTAGTCTATACCAGCTGCTTCCTTGATCTTATTTATGGATTAGTTCAAGTCATCAGTGTTGGCTGAGTCATACATTTTAGAATTGTGACTTTTTTATGATTTTTTGAATGAAAACCATACCTATGCATCCAATTATTACTTTTGTATTATTAGTAAATTACTGGGTAGAAGGGACATGCCCATTCCTTCCATAATTAGCACAACCAATCTTAACAACTGAGGTAATGGCATTCAGGGAAGCATGGTGCTTTGTGTGATGCTTGAAAATGCTTAATTTTCATAAGTATTATTTGAGCTCAACTACAAATCTGGCTGAGAATCCAAAGAAAACATGTCAGCCTGTGACTTTAGACTATCACAGGAAATGTTAAAAAAAAAAAAGTTAAAGGAGAGAACAAGGGTCCTTGTTGTTTTAGACATAACAGATGCCTTTATGCAAAGAAAAACAAAAGTTACCGCTTTAATGTGAACTAAATGGTGTGGTAACAATGTTCTGGAAACTAGTTGAGTCATCAGACCTCTTAGTATTTATTGTAAAAGGATAATAGCAAAGTAGCTTTGGAAATTGCATGGCTTAAACATTTTGGAGTTTTCCAATTTGTGTTATTTTTAGAGACTGTCTAACTTTGACTTGCCTGTCATTACTTTGGTTTGTGCTGATTCACAAATGCACACGTGAACGGTAAACCCTGGGAAGGCTTAAGGGACAAGGATACTGTGGGTGCTGTCAACACCAATGACAGAAGAGGGGGAAGAGGACAGAGAAGCAGAGCTGCAGACACTGTGCTGCAGAAAGCTGTGAGGATGGGATGCTGTGCTCAGAGGCTGCAGGGATCATGCTGCTTGGCCCTTTATTGAAGCTCTTCTTTCAGCTACTGACAAAGACCAGACGCGAGAAAGCCAGAAGGAATGCAACCAATTCGGGTCTTGGCTAAAACAAAAAATAAACACCTACTAAGTTCAAGTCAGTTGACTCTGAACTTCATGTAACTCTTGGAGTCAGCCTGAGATGGGCTGGGTGGGCCCAGCTTTCCTAAAACGACCTGTACTGATGATGCTTCAGGACCAGAAACAGATGTTCTAGACTCTTCTAACTCAAGGTTCAGATTCAGATGTTTAATGTACTCTGAATATGTTTAAATTAGGAAAACACAGTTTGACATGCATGCATGATATTCACGTGTTGAACCAAGCACACAGCTGGTTTCATTTCATTGTTACTCCACATTGTCTGTCATTGAGAGAGATGTGAGTGAACACCAACTCTTAGGAGTGTGACTTAGATGTAAACAAACCAATTTAAACTGGCTCCTTGTTCGTAAGACGGGAACCTCTGGATCCGGGAGGGACTGGTAAGAAGTTAGGAAGAGACGTGATGAAGAAAAGGGCCGTGCTGGATTTGAACTTGAACTTTGACTAAGAGGACTGGAGGTGACTATGCCCAAGAGAGGGTCAGCAGAGGGGTGGAATTAGTGTTACACTAGTTGTATCATGGCAGCCAGAGCAGGAA